>JASANW010001372.1:0-86802 GCA_030849725.1 Trypanosoma boissoni
CCAGGAGACCGACACGTTTCTCTACGCTGAGTTTTTTGACGGTGCCTCTCGCCGGTCTGCCAAAGTAGACACAGAGCGCATAGGTTCGTTGGCGCGAGAGCGCTGGCGTCAGGGCATTGACGAGGACTTGACGCGCTTGTCTTTGTGTGCCCAGACGGCAGGTATTGCCGTCGAGCGTTTCGGTGCGGTGCATCAAGTCGACATGACGGCATCTGTTGCCGCATTGCTTGGCGCACCGATTCCCTTCAGTAGCTTTGGTCGTGTCGTACCGGAACTTTTTGCTCTCGTGGACCCTGTAGCGGATATTGAAGCACTGGAGGAGTGTAATTGGCGTCAGTTAAGTGCATTTTACGATGCGGAACGTGTTCCGCCCCCGCAGAGTGCACCATGGCTGAAGGAAAATATTTCAGTTCGTGAGCGTATCGCAAAGTTAGGCCGGCATGAGCGCCACTCAAGAAATGAGATGCAAACTGTGGGCATGTTCGTAGGCTCTGCAATGGTTCTCACAGCAGCGCTATCGATACTATTAAGCACTGATGTGCTGCGTTGCATTCATGGTGAAAGCTTTGTAGGATCCGTTGCTATGGTAATCTTTCTAGTTCGTATTTGTACAGTCTTTGCGAACAGTTTTATTGTAAAAGAAGATGTGGAGGTATTATGCTTGCTGCAGGTTATGCTTCTTATCTGCTTCTCCTCGAGAGAGAGTAGTGGACAGGTCGTTATAGGGTCTTTTCTGACGATTACTTTGATAAGGGTTTTGGTTCCCCTCTTGTGTCGCAGTCGATCTCACATTACGCACTTGGCGGACATGACATGTGCTTTACAAGACCTCTTCACTATTCTCGCACCTAAGATACGTTTGGATCAGTGTGGCATTTTTCTTGGTGTAGCGGGTTTCTTTTGCGTCAGTCAGACGATGATGCAACGTATGTGGGCTGTTTTAATTGGGGTTGTGGTGTCATTTGCATACCAAAAGCCTTTGCAGCACCATTTTCTTCCTTTGGGTCTTTTTGCGCTTTCCATCTTCATTCCAAATGGCGCCTTACAGCGTTACATGACTCTTGTTGTCTGGGTTTCTACTCTGTGTAATGAAAACTTTATAGCGAGTTGCGCTATTGCGCTTTATGGTGTGGTGTTACTTTATATCATACGAGCTACTCAGCACGTTCCTTCCATAGCACAAGCGGTGCTGCTGCACATTTTTGCTTGGGTTGGATTCTATTCTCAGGGCAATCATTGCATTTTTAATGCCATGGATTTTAATGCCTCATTTGTGGCTCTAACAGAAAGCAATCTTCTATTTGGTGGAATTTTTGTTGTCGCTCGATCTTTCAATGCATTTATACTGCCTCCTATGGCAGTTTTAATTGTGAATCGCATAGATCGAACTAGAGGAATTCGGGTTAATTATCTACTTCTTTCATTGGCTATTGTGCAGGCTTCATTGTCGTGCTTTAATAGCTATATTCAAAAATCACATTTGATGCTTTTTAGTATTTTTGCTCCTAAAACCATGTTTGATGTGTGTGCTGCTCTAATGACTACTGTTGGATATGCTTTGGGTGCTGTCCTCAGCATATTCTAGAACTACGCGACTCTTCGTTTGTGCGTGCATGGTCAAGTTTAAATACTCGAATACTGGGGGGGGGGGGGGGAGAAAAGAATCTTATAGAGGTTTGTTTTTTAAAAAGAAAAAGAAAAAACGCTTTAAGACCGTATACAATGGGCAATCGAAAGAAAGAAAAAAAAAAAGGTCATTACTTTTCCAGCCCCATACCATACCATACGGTAGCGTAACTTATTTTTTTTTTTTTTGTTTCTTACCCCGCTCTACATTGTGGCACACTTTAGCTTCTACACCTTGTGAACCACAACTGTATTTCTTTCTTTTATACTCATGTACCTTTTCAGCGGGTACCGTTATATATATATATATATATATATATATATATATATTTTTTTTTATCCTTTGCTTTCGTTTTTTTTTTTTTTTTTGTTTCTCCCCCTGTAGTGTTAAAATTGAATTTTGAATAGGCTGTATGCTGTTTTCTTTTCAAAAACAGCAAAATGGTGCGAATAGGTGAGCCGACTTTGTTTGACCGCTTGGTTGACGCAATGGCTTGTGTGTGGAATTTGTGTCTGCCGATGGACCGTCCTTCCCCTGTCTTCACTCTTTTTGCAGTCCTTTTCAACAGTGTTGAGATAATCCGTGGATGTACAGTGGCGCTCTCTGCAACGTGTAGTGGTTTGCACCTGCATTGGTCCTCGGTCGGAACAGTCAATGCTATGGTGAACGTTATTTACGCGCTTACCATTATGTGGAGAATGCGACTTTATATTGATAAAGGTATTCCGATGCACCTGGGTATAACTCGTCTCTTTTTTTGTGACCCAGTGAACATTACCTTTATGGTTTTTATTGTATGGGAGGCTGTATGGATGTCTATAGCTGCACAGATGACCACTGACGAGAAAGATATCTGTGTGTCACATCTTTCATATCAGTTCGTGTTCTTGAGCGTATTTATTATCCTTGGCAGTGGAATCTTTGTGCTTACATTTATGACAGAATTTCTTAAAACACCACGTTGGCGTATTTGGGCAAATGCAAACCACCGTAAGAGATTTCGTCATCTGAACATGGCATCGGAAAATCACGCACTATCTCTTTCTTTCGACGTGAGGTCGTCTGCTGCTGAGAATGGGGCCGCGGTTGCAGTGCAGGACCACTGCGCATCACAGGAATACCCGTTCAATGCACCGGAGCCAAAGGCCTTTCCTGAAGCGGCGGTGTCCGATGCCGTGGAGGTGCCGTGGAGTTCTCTGCGCGAGGGAGCGACGCCGCCGAGCCCTCTCTCCTCTGAGGCGCAGGAGCCTTTCAGGACGGTCAGTGGCGCCCGCGAGGGTGGAAATGTGTTTCCCGCACTGCAGGCAGAGCGGCGTGCCTCGCGGATTCTGCACGCCGTCCACGAAAGAAGATCACTGTCTTCTACGCTGGGGGGAAATGTGGTGGCGGCGATGCCTCGCACAGCAGAAAAAAATCCTGCGGCCAGAGAGAAAATGCTCACTCCCGGGAGTGTGGTGATTGAGTTTCCGGTTTCGGATACAGAAGAGGGTGACGAGGGCGTTTCAAGACCAAATGTCGAAAATTTCACCAATGCATCCTCAGTTGCTAGTCGTGATAGTGCTTATAGTAGCAAGTCTGGTACTTGCCTGGAGAAAAAGTGATATTTTATACGCACATCTTCTTATTGTTGGATTTTTATTTTCCTTTGTTTTATTTCTGTGAGCTCTTTTCCTTACTCAGGCTTCTGAGTTGCTAATGAAACCGCACTATTTTTTGCGTCTGTGAATGTAAAGTTCACATTGTTTGTTTTAGCGCGGATTCATGAATTTTTTTTTTCTTTTTTTCTCTCTGTGTACGTGTCTCTGTGGAAAATAATATATTTGTCTGCTTTGTTACCATCCAACAGAAAGATTTTTTTTTTTTTTCTTGTCTTTCTTCTTAGAATTTCTTTTTTTTTTTTTTTCTAATTTTATATTCTTAGATTTTCTTTTTTTTTTTTTCTTGTCTTTCTTCTTAGAATTTCTTTTTTTTTTTTTCTAATTTTATATTCTTAGAATTTCTTTTTTTTTTTTTTTTTTTGATTTTTTCAGTATCAACACAATACATTTTTGCTTCTATTTGTACTTTTTTCGATATGCGATCTTTTATCACAAAACTGCGTGGACAAAGAGTCCTGCAACAGCACCGATGCGGTAGCGGTTTCTTTGCGGCCGTTCCGCTAGGAGAGCCGGATTCCATTTTGGGCATCTCTCAGGATTTTCTCGAGGATCCTCACCTGAAAAAGGTGAATCTTGCTGTGGGGGTATACCGCGACGACTGTAACAACTCCTTTATTCTAGAATCCGTGAAAAAGGCTTCTGAGGTTTGGAATATGGAGTACGCCCCCATTAACGGATTACCGGATTTTCTCGATGTTTCTCGTAAATTATGTTTTGGTGATGACTGCGCCGCACTTCGGGAGCATCGCATAGCCAGCTGCCAGACTCTTGGTGGAACAGGGGCTCTACGCATTGGTGGAGAAATGCTTCACCGCTTTGTGAATTCTTGTGATGTCTTGTATTCTACGGATCCCGCATACGCGAATCACCAAGGTATTTTTAAAGAAGCTGGTATGCAAATGAAGTATTACACTTACTATGATCCCGCCACAAAGGGCATTAATCTTCCTGGAATGCTTGAGTCATTGGAAAATTTGCCTGAACGCTCGGTAGTTATACTTCACGCATGTGCACACAATCCTACGGGGGTTGATCCGACACACGATGAATGGATTCAAGTGATTGATGTACTGAAGCGTCGCAATCATCTGCCATTTATTGATATGGCTTACCAAGGATTTGCAACTGGAGATCACGAACGCGATGCATTTCTTCCACGGGAGATGGCAAAGGCAGTTCCGAATCTTATTGTTGCACAGTCTTTTTCAAAGAACTTTGGACTATATGGACACCGTTGTGGAGCGCTACATATTGTTTTAGACAGCCCAGAGGAGGTGGACCGTGTCTTGTCGCAATATGCCCGCGTTATACGTACGATGTACAGCAATCCATCCCTTTACGGGGCCAATGTGGTGAGGACTATTTTGAGCTCCCACTCTCTGAAGACCGAATGGGAGGATGAATTAAGAGTCATGTCAGGGCGTATCTTAAGTGTACGTCAAAACTTTGTGGCGGAGTTAAAGAATCTTGGTTCACAATTGGATTGGTCTCACATTGAACGGCAAATCGGCATGATGTCGTACACGGGACTTACAAAGGAACAGGTTATAAATTTGAGGAAAAAATATCATATATACATGACGCTCAATGGTCGAGCGGCACTATCAGGTATAAATATGACAAATATTGATTATGTTGCAAAGGCTTTTCATGAAATTACTAAGTGAACATTTATTGAGCGAATATTCAAATAGCGTAAACACTAGTCAAGTGGAGTAGCTAAAATCCATCGAGTATGAATAAAACGTTTTTTTTTTTTTTTTGTCACTTCTTTTTTGTTTTTTGCTTTATTTTACTGAAATTTTGTTCTATGCGCGCATTGCATTTTGGGGGTATTTCTCTTTTTGAAAATGGAATCAAAATTTCGAATGTGTGTTTCCTTTCTGCATTAAAAGGAAAAAAAAAAATTTTATGCACATCAATATTGATAATAGAAAAGAAAAATCTTTGAAAAATTTCAATGCGTAATATGGATTTTTTATTTACATGTTTTTATATATGTATGTATATATATATATACATATATTATGGAAACGAACGACAAATTCATCTGACAAAGGATGATACGTGTGGTGCTTTTTTTTTTTTTTTTGACTTTATTATGAGTGCAAAACGAATTTTTTTTTGTTTTTATAAAATTCACCCGATCTTATACACAGCGACAGTAATTTTATTGTTGGAGAAGAGTGTTTTATTCGGACAAGAAGGAGGATTTCCACACTGAAGTTTCTGCAATAAAATTACTACTGTATACTTTTTTTTTTTTTTTTTTGCCCTCCCCTTCTCTTAATTCCAAGTGTACTTCTTTCTCAATTACTATTTTAGTGTACATGTTTGCCAACTCTTTAGAGGTGCGCCCACTGGGGAATACTTTCCCGTCCTCTTTCACCACTTCCGAGAAACGAAGCGGAGGCTCTGTGGGTTTGTGTGCGCACTCGCATGTCGCTGCGCCACACATTACTGTGCAGCCGCAGGCATCGTCCTTTATTGTGCCAATAGGGGACTCGACGCGTCGGTACATTGAGTGTCTCGAGTTGGAGGTGCAGCATCTTACCCGGCAGTATGAAGGAGCTTCGCAGCTTCTTTACCAAGCTGTGCTTGCGCAAGAAGCATGCAATACGGATATTGATGAAAGTACCACACGGATGACTCTTGTCGAATTGGAGTGTAGTGAACGTGTGGGAATTGTACAATTTATGTTTAGCTTAGCGATTGCGTGCTGCAGAACAAAATCGACTCCCGTTGAAGAGGGAAACACTTTACTGTGCACCTCTTCTCAGGGCGGGAGTGAAATTCCTTACCAGATTCCTCGTCCCTTCGGTGAATCTCTTCGAGTGGAAAATCGACACACCACGCAACTGGTCGAGTCCGTCCCTCATCGACTGTGTTCAGCGCTCACAGCTCCGGAGACGCAAATGTCAAGAAACACAGGCATTGAGGACATCACACAGTGTACTTCCAGAAAATCACCAACCGCACGGCAGCGGTTAGAGTGCACTGTGGATCCAAGTGAGAATGTTGGCATGGCGCTTGTTCAGAATGTGATGCTTAGCCGAAGCGGGTTGAATGACTCGCCGGAGCGTGTGGCTACACTGAGGCAAAACGTAGGCAGTCAGGAAAACTCTTCACAGTGTCTTATGGTTGAAGTTCGGCTGCATGTTGAACAGAAAGATCCACACACTCAAGAAGAGTTCGCAGCTTTGCGATCTTTAGAAGAAAGGATGATAGAAGCAGCACCTTGTACTTCTGAGCTGTCAACGCCGGTAGTTTGTAAGGACTTGCAACTCTTTTCAACAATCTCTCAGCGCAGTTTTGGTTTGCTGCAGTCTATGATGCTTGAGTACGTTTTTACATTGGAGCAAATGCAAGCAATCGCTGAAAAAGAAATGAACTCTCTTATTTCTGTCAATGAGCGCAAAGCGTATGCGCACTGGAACTCCCTCCTTAAGGAGAGGGAAGTTCGGATTCATCAGTGGGAAAAAAAAATGGAAAAATTACAAAAATATAAATCCGAATGCGAGAAGGAAAATAAAAAAGAAGACAACATACCTATATCGCAACTTTACACACAATACGCTGCCCCGTATATTCCATACAATCTAAAAAAGAGTAAACGAGTGAAGCTCCAGTCCATGGCGGATCTCCGCCGCGATGCCATGCGTGTGGGGGCGAGGCCTGCGCGGTTCGCCTCCCCGTCAAGAGATCCAAAGCGGAGGACACACCGGACCCCGTCGCCCAGAAGCGAATTGAAGGAGTCGCATGGGACTCCAGGAAAGAAACTCCACACCGTGTCCGCCCCGCCAGCTGTGAAGTCTGCTGAGGCGACTGCTATTCCGCCCGTATCTGAAGTCGTGGCTCCTGCCGTTTCCTCTGCACTAGAAAGAATTTTCTCCAAAGAGACTCTTTCCCCGCGCCGGGAAACAAAAAGAGTGACCCCCGAGGCCTCTCTGGCACAAGAGACAGCCGTTTTGTTGCAAACCGCTGAAGAGGCGCCGCCCACTGTCTCCGATATGACGGCTGCCATTCGTACATTTAAAAGGTTTTCCTCTTCCTCGTCTTCTTTCTCGTCCGCATCGGCTGGGAGTTGTGCTTCTCGACTCGGAAAAGGCGGAGGAGACGAATTGGTTGTGGCTTCGCAGCGTACACGAGATTCATTTCGTGGGGCACAAGCCGATTTACAGAGTGTGGTCAGCTCCACTATAAAGGCGAGAGATGCAAAACCGTCAGCCTTGCAGGAAAAGTCAGATGATCATGGAAACGATGTAATAAAGAATTCAACGTTACCGAGTAACAAGGAATTATCTGGTATTCAGACGGAAAAGGCACCGAGTTCCGAGAAAATGTTTCAGCGTATTGCACCACGCCACTCCTTCGATGATAGCAGTGAGGGTGAAGGTGATAATCACAATGCTGCTTGTATGACTATAAAGTTATCTGAGGTTGGTTCAACTAAACCTGGATCAGCAACGGTGGAGCCGGTAATGCATTCAACTCTTACGATAAGAAACCGAAAACTGAGTGGAACATCACCTTCCTTGGATACTACTCTGACACTGTCATCCATGGAAACAACTGGTGGAAGCATTACAAAAAACAAAAAAGAATGTAAAACGCCAGGTGAAATAAAAGATTCAGTTAGTCTTCTACGTGGATTTTCCTTTGAAAAAGATAGGTCTTTAACCGCCTCATCTAGAAACAAATCAAAAGCAAAATCATCCAGTGATGATAAGGCAACCGATGCGATGTTGAAGCTTCAGAAACTCCGCTTCTAGCGGGAAAATGAACTTATATTTGAGTGTATATCGGAATTATGGAAATGCGGAACACAGCAATGGAATGAAACACTTAGGTATAGGTAGTATATCTGCACAGGTTTTATTTTTTTCAGAGTCGTTGCTTTTTTTTTTTTTAGAACTTTATTATTTATATTATTACACAAAAAATAAATGTTGTAAGTGACTATATACATATTTTTTTTTGTATGTAATTTTCACTTTTTCCACTTGGCATTTAGTTTTTGCAATTGGTCTGTGTGCCAACTTAAAAAAAAAATAAATAAAAACTCCTTTACCTCTTCCCCTCTTCTTCTTCCTCCTCCTCTTCTCCGTATTTCTTATTCTCTTTCTCTTTCTCATGATGTTTTTTGGTGTTTTTTTTTTTTTGTTCACTTTGTGTATTAAGGAGAGAACGCGAAAAGGGGAAATATTTAAAAAAAAAAAAAAAGATAAGTGGGGGAGGTAACGATGTTGTCATATCTCTACTTTTTTTTATCTTTATCGGTCTTTCTTCTTGGTCTTCTTCTCCTATCGCAGGAGAGCCTCTATTTTGATGACTTTGCTGACATGAACAGGAGTGAACTCAGTGGTAGCGGGATAGTGCTCAACGGCGACCCAGCGCTTTTGAGCACTGTAGTCTATGGACACTCTATTCTTCCGCAACAGAGTATGGAAAGTACAATTTGCTCTGGCACGAATGCTTCCTCTAATGGAGTGATGGCTGTCATTATCATGGATGCAATGTCTCTATCATATGGTACTATAACGAGTATATACACTGAGCGCTTACTTCACGGTTTGCGTATGGCACTTATTACAGGAGCTCCGTGGTTGATCATACCTTCGTATGGGTTTGAGCGCCGGAAACTCGAAGATATACTGTGGCAACTTAATCCACCGGGAGAAACTGTCTTTCCCGAGGATGTTGTGGAAAAGCTGCCTCCAAACACTCGGTACCTCGCGAGGAAAATGCGCGAGTCAATGACATCGGAATCGTATTTGCGGGATTGGATACAACGCGGTCATCTCATCGACAGATTGTTTTTAAGCAGTAGTGTCAACCAATCCTGGGAGGAAACGCCACGGGTGATACGGTATGGCAAAAACGAGTGGATTGTCCCGGGCATTCTCTGGGCGGACTCCCTGAACACACAGATGACCGAATTGACGATGGCAGAGCAAGCGTCTCAGATTATGATGCGTAACATTGTGGAGGTACGAGGTAAGGCACAACAGACCAGCGCAGAAGAAACCCCGTGGCTTCAGATGGACTGTTTTGACTTGGTGGTAGTAAGTAACGTCCATAATGGACTTTACGCGAAAGTTATGCTTTCAAAAGAGCTGCAGCGCTCGTGGAAATTTCAGAACACACATGTACTAAGCAATTCACCTGAAGGATTGGTGGAATGCGTACGTGTTTTGACTGCGACGACGGAGGATACAGGGTTTGTGTGGTTGCCGCCAACTCCTTGGTTTGTGCGCTTCACTTCTAAAGAAACATTCAACCCAGATGCCAGCTACTTTGCTCAATTTCTTGGTTTTTACGCACATACCTTATACGTAAACTACAATCGATGGTTTACTGCTGTGAAGGCTTATTTGTTGGAATATAGAGTGTTTGGTTTTTTAAATGCAGGTATGACCTTATTCGGTGCTTTACTTACAGAAATTATTAGTATACAAGATATTATTGTGTTTGGCTTCGGTATATGCTGAATAGCACTGCCAATCCCCCTATGCACACATACACATACAAAAGAAGAAGAAAAAGAAGAAGAAGAAGAAGAGAAAAAAAAAACACAATGTATGAAGGTTAGAACAGATTGTTTTTTTTTTTTTTTTGTTATTCTGATACATTTTGGAGAGGTTTTTTTGGGGGGGAGGGGGAGCTATTATGTGTGGTTGCATATTTGTGTACCAGTAATTAAATGTGGAAGTTACATGCTTTTTATACGTAAAAAAGAGCAATTGCTCTACATCTTATGCGCTTGCGCATATCATGTATTTACAGAAACGCACACACACACACACATACACGCGCAAACTTTTTTACCTATGACTAACAATAAATTTTTTGTTGTTGTACTTTATATGTAAGAAATTGTTTGTGTACTAGTAGTCAAATTACTGTAAGCCCGATGCAGCAGGCGGAGTATTTTAAAAGTAAAGGAAATGCCTTATTTCTTGACAATGCGTTGGATGCGGCGGAGGAGGCCTACCGACAGGCCATTGCTGCTATCTCAGAGGCGGGTTTAAGTGAAAGCCGCGACGATGTCCGTGAGTTTCTTTCGGTTGTTTACTCAAATATGAGTAATATTTTTCTCTCCACTAGTTGCTATGATGACAGCTGGAAAGCGGCGCAGGAGTCCATTAAGCGGAACCCCACATTTGTGAAATCATGGTTTCGCTATGTGCAGGCACGTCGACTGGCAGGTTATCCATTCGAGGCATTTGTTGCGATGTTGCGATACTTGCGACCACTTTTTCGTGAAGAAAAATCTCTGCAATTGATGAATGGCTGTGACATTGCGACGCGATTGGAAGAGCCACTATATCTGGACCTGGGGCTCTCGCAAGTATCACCGCACATTGAACTAAAGGATTATGCGGGTGGTGTTGGTGTTGTGGCCCGTAAGCCAATGAAACCAAATGAGATTATATTTGTAGAAAAACGCTTTGAGACTTCCTTGTCCGAAGCGGAACTTGGAGTGCGGCACGATCTGACAACCTCAAAACTTGTGGAGTACTTTGCAAAGATGATTCTGCAGGATCAACAGGCTCATTCAGAGCGTTGGGTACGTTTCAGTAAGGAATTTAAAGGATGTTGGCCACGTACTATGGAAGATATCTCTCGAGAAACACGTCGGGAACTTGTTGCTGCATTGCGCCCTAATTTACCAGAGATGAGTGATGAATCCTTTTATGAACTTTTGTATTTTGCGATTACGTGCCGCTACAACTGCTTTCACTCCGGTTTCTTTCGTGCTTGTGCGTTGGCGAATCACAGTTGCTGTGCCAATGCGGCAATCAAGTACAATCCCGCGGATGCCACCACAACACTTATTTGCGTTCGTCCAATCGAGAGTGGTGAGTTTATTAACGTAAAGTATCTTAGTGATGCGCACTTTCTTATGGGTGTTGGAAAGCGACGAGAGCATTTGCGTTCGTGGCTCTTTTGGTGTGCCTGCGAGCGATGCTGCGCGGATAACGAACCTTCGGCAACTCCGGAGCAATTGCGATGTCCCCATTGCGATAACTTTACACACCACCCGCTGCCTGGACAGTTTGAGGACTCCGACGAAGTGGATCCAAATTTGCCGATTGAGCGACTCTGTACACACTGTGGAGTTTCAATAGTGTGGTCGGAGGAGTGGCGTGTGTTGCTTTCAAATGTGATGGCCTCACTCAGTGAAGTCTCCACTCGAAAGACGTACACTCAGCTTTCATTGTGGTTAGCTGAGAAACTTGATGAGATTGCTCCTTTTCGATTTCATCCGGAACACTGGATGTATCGTGTGGTGTTTTACTATTTTTGTGTCCCACTAACATCTTTGATCAATGAAACATTTGATGCTTTTGTGCAGCGGGGATGGCAAGGAAGTCATGCCGATGAATTACTGCGAGATACACGTATTCGTCCCATATATGCAGCCATTATGAAGACGGCAGGAGGGGGACGTACGGATTCCGGTGAAGACCACTGCACGACAGTGGTGGCGGAAGAAGTTGAAGGTGGCGGAGATGCTCTTTACTGTCTTTCAGTACTTTGGCGTCTTATACTTCCTTTTTATCCCGAGTCGGAGGGATGGGCTCTGCATTTGGCTATATGCCAACTTGTTCTTTTTGGAATTCTACAATTAGATGAGGCTGCCGCAATGCCAATAACGCACGCTCTATGTATATTACGTCGCCACGGCAAATACATAGGCGAGCGTGACGCTTTGCTATGGATGCTTGCATACAAAAGACACAAAAGTAATGATCCTCGTAGAATGTACCTGAAACAAAAGCAGTTGAAGAGCCTCTTCAACGTGTAACAAAATTGAGGATATAGAAGAGATCAAAAAGACAGGGGAATGGAAGTGGGGCAGATGATACTTAATAAAGAATACTGGATTAAAAGATTGATAGAAGTTTTAGTATAGTGGTTTAACCTAGGGTTCTGTCACAGAAAATATGCTTTTTTTTTTTTTTGTTTAGAGCTTTTTTATTATTATTATTTAGTTCTATTTATTTACAAATTGTTGTTACTTTTCACAAGCATATATATATATATATATATATCTTTTTATACTTTTCCATTTATGCGGTTAACTTTTGGAGTACTTTATTTTGTCTTTGATAATGATTTTTTTTGTTGTTCTTGTTATTCTTGTTGCCGTAATATATACATATATTTATTTATTTATTTATTTATTTATTTATTTATTTATTTATATGTTTCTGTAGACCTGAGTATTTATCCATTAGTTTAATGAGTGCGCCTAACACCATCATTGTGGACTTTGGAACCTCCACTGTAAAGGCCGGTACATCGTTTGATTCGCTGCCCTCACTGATTTTCCCATCCGTTGTCGGGGTCCCAGCAAAAAAGACAGGCTTACTTAAGCGTAACAAAGTTGTGGCGGAGGATGTACCCCTTCCTCCTTTTGTTGTAGGGGCGGAGGCAATGCATGAGATGCATCGTGCGACGATTCACCATCCCATTCAACACGGTAAAGTGAAGGATTGGCCGAAGATGGAGCAGATTATTAACTACATCTTTTCGGAGTTTGAAATGACACCGGAAGAGACTACGATTGTTTGTACTGAGCCACTTTTTAATCCACGGCAATTTTCGGAGCAGCTTGCAGAACTTCTTTTTGGGTCTTTTGGCGTTTACTCAGTGGCATTTATTCCATCTGGAATCTGTGCGTTGTACGCAAGTGGACGCACAACAGGGATCGTTTTAGATTCTGGTGACGGCGTCACGCAAGTAACACCTGTTTATGATTCGTATATAATTAAAAAAGCTGCTAATCGATTTAATCACGGCGGCCATGATGTAACAGAGCATTTGCGGACTCTTCTATTTGAACGAGGCTTTAACTTCACCTCCGCGCAGGATCGACTCACAGTTCAAAGGATGAAGGAAAGTATGTGCTACGTTGCATTTAATTATGGAGAGGAACTACATGATAAAGATGAAATCCATCGGTCTTTTACTTTGCCTGATGGACAAGACATTGAACTTGGGAAAGAACTCTTTCGCGCACCAGAGATTCTGTTTTCCCCATCTATTACCATGTCAGAACTTCCCTCTATGCAGGGGTTTGTTGTGGATTCAGTGAAAGGTTGTGGAATTGATATTCGCAAAGACCTGCTTTCCAGTATTGTTTTGAGTGGAGGAAACACAATGTTTAACGGGTTCGCTGCACGATTGGGTGATGAGGTTGTAAAAGATTTTCCCGGACTCTTTGGGAGCGCTAAAGTTATTGATTCTGCAGATAGACTCTATAGCGCATGGTCCGGGGCTAGTGTACTGGTAGGTATTTCGTCATTCACTGAGTGTCTAGTGACCGCTGACATATTTGCAGAACACGGGCCGAGCATCGTTCACAATTACATGCGAAGCATGAGCACACATCACGACAATGAAGATGAAACGCAAATTATGGAGTAATTATAGGATTTCTACCTATGAACCAAGTGTATATGTATATGTATATATGTATATGTATATATATATATATATATATATATATATATATCACTGTTCAGCAAGTGTATCGTTCTTTTCTTTAAAATAGTGGTATTTTGATTTTTCCTTCCAGAAAAAGAAGGTTTTGAGTGTTTTTTCCACCCATAGTCTAACGAAAGCATGATGTTCATATTATATGACGCTTGATTATTATGATGCAAAAAAAAAAAAATTACCATTGTTAGCAGCATTGCAATATCATGAAGAACTGTACATGACTTATTCTTTTTTCTTTTCTTTCATTCTTTTTCACTTTTCTATCAGCTCATTACAGCTCTTCTATCACCATGACGGATTTGTTGGTGTATGAGAATCATGATGTCTTTCTTCGACATCCTACACGTGCACATGTGCCAAACGATATCGACACGCTGGAAATATTCTTAGACTTTGTTTCCGGCCGCATTGCGGTACTGCATGGCGACCTCACAGCCGCTGGCCGCTACCGGTTTGTATACTCTATTGACGGCCGCCCGCTCTGGCGCGTGCCGGTGTGTCGCGAGGCCGGTGTTGTGGTGGTGAGCTGCACGCCAGGATTCCTTCCCCGCAAAGTGCCGCACAGCGGGTTCGTTCATTCCTCAGGCGGAGTCCCCACCTCACCTGCGGCACTCGCCGCGGCTTCGTCGGATGTTCTGTATTCACACCATAGACCGCAAACAGATTGGAAAGCGGGCCTCACTACAGTGGATGGAGCAGCAAAGAAAGGCCCATTTTCTCTTGAGAGCGAAGATTGCATATTAGAGAATACAAAAAAAACACTTCTTGGTGGAAGACACACTCTGGTTATGCCACCATTGCCACTTTTTCCTGAACCAGTGCTTTGCTCGGACTCGGTACAGTCGCACGCAGACAGTTGTGATGCCGTTCACACTCTCATCGCTCGTAAGCTTCTGGGTCGCGCTTTTATTCTCGATGATATGCTTTATCAAAACGAGCTTAGGGGTTTACTCATACCTACTTTTGAACAACAACTGTTGGATGGTGGTGAGCCCCCTGTCCGCATGGTAATTGAAGGACCTCCGAAAAGTGGCGTCTCAACTGCGTTGGCGTACGCGTGCTATTTGGCTGTCACGGAAAAACCGGATCGGTTTCCTAATTGTCTTTACTTGCCTTTAAACTTCGAACTTCTGTTCGATTCTTCAACATCAAACTCTACGAGGGACTCGTCCTCTGACGACACTCTACTTTTACCGTCCTCTTTTTGGTTTATCATTACACGTCATGTGGTGGATTGCGCCGTGGCACAGCGGCCATCTCTTCGCGAGCGAAGTTCTGTCATTGCTGAAGCATGGGGACGAATAGCCGTAGAAGGGCTTGATGGTTCCCCTTCACTTTTTGCATCTTCTCAACTCGCCTACTTCTTCGGTCAACATGTGCTTGAGCAATGGGACAGCTTTGCGGCTGCGGTAACACAAACTATTCGCGCTTTAGTGGCATCTCCCCATGATGAATGTCTTCGTGACATTTTTCTTGAAATCCTTTTAAGTGGTTTTGTTGCACAGATAGCCTCGGCTCTCCGTTTTTCGGGTGTGGTTTATGTAATAGATGGTGTGAGGCGGTTGACAAATGTTTTGCGCCACCGCGTGCGAAGACCTTCAGGGGACGCGGGAGTTTTATTGAGTTCTTTAATGTCCCACTCCTCCGCACACGTTTTTGTTGGGATGGACTCCTTGTTAATGCCAAGCCATGCGGTAATTCCACCACAAGCACAGCGAGTGACACTGCTGCACGCTGTGCCTAATGAGACACTTATCTCGCGCTATGGATATCCTGTCGAGATCCGTTGTGGCCCCATACGATTTCCTTTGGAAATACTATTAGGTGTGCCAGGATATATGCAAGTACTACACGCGCTTGTACTTGGAGGTGATATTGTGATGAGGTGTGATAAACCGTACATTCTTCGTGTGGATGACGAAGAGGTGCTTAGGTCGCTACAAGACTTGGCGGCTACTCTTCAATTAGATGAGAACTTGTAAAATAAAGAAGAATAGAAAAAGGAGCGCGAATCCTTTATACAGAGCTTCGAATCTCTTTACATAGTAACTGCCGGTGCTTTGTAAGAAATTATATATATATATATATATGTCTGTTTTTTTTTTTTTTTGTGTGTGTGTGTGTTTATCTATGTTTTGAAAAAAATTATATATATTATAACTTTATTTTTATCTTAATTACCATTCCTTTTGCGTGCATTCTTTTTAATTATTTCATTCAAGCAAGCCTATTCTAAGATTTAAAGCTGTAAGTTTCAAAGTATATTCTTTGGTTTTTGTTTTGTTTTTTACAATTTTTTGATAATGCCGTCAAAGTGGTGCCTTATCGAAAGCGATCCGGCAGTGTTTACTGAGCTTATCGAAAGATTTGGTGTTCGTGGTATCGCTGTAGAAGAGATAATTGCTCTTGAGCCAGAAGCTCTTGCCCAATATCCAAACGTGTACGGTCTTATTCTTTTATTTAAATGGACGAAAGACCAACCTTCGGCCTCGCCAGGAGTAGTAGTTCCTGATGCACCAGTGTATTTTGCGCGGCAGACGGTCTCTAATGCCTGTGCCACACTCGCGATAATCAATACATTATTGAATCACAAAGATGATATTCAACTAGGTGAATCATTGGAGAATCTATACTCTTTCACTGAAGAAATGAATGCACACCTTCGTGGTACTCAAGTAGTGGATTGTGATGTCCTTCGAGAGGCACACAACTCCTTTGCACCAACAGATATATTTTCAATAGACACCGATAGTCCTTCCGCCGGCGACGTTTACCATTTTGTGACTTTTGTCCACAAAAATGGCATTATATGGGAACTTGACGGGCTTCAAGAAGGACCCATTGTGGCGGATGAAGCGAATGATAGCAATTACAAGGAGAGCCTCTTGAATGTCGTGCAAAAACGCATCGCAGGTAAGAGTGCATCGGATACAAGTGGCAAAGGAGAAAGTATTTCATTTTCTCTTATGGCTGTGGTGGACGACCGGTTACTTCAGCTAGAAAAGGAAATTAAAGAGCGTCAGGCTCGCGAAGCGCCCACTGAATTTCTTGAAGAACAGCTTGAAGGAGTGCGTGCCGATCGTGAAAAGGGGCGACAGGAAAATCTTCGTCGTCGCCATAATTATGTACCAATGATAATAGAATTACTCAAGGCACTCGCAGAAAAAGGTAAGCTCCAAGATATTATTAGCGAGGTGAGTGCGAAAAAAACTTCTGGAAGCGAGTAATCAATCACGCAATGGGGAAAATATCATTGACTCTTTCTTCCGCCTCAGAGAATAAAGGATTGGCGATATAATATAAAGGGAAGGGTTGTGTAGGTAAACAAGGAAGACATGTTTTCGAGATCATGTTTCGTTTTCACACTACGCGTTTTCTTTTTCTATTATTGTTATTATTTGCACTTTATGATTAACCTCGTTTTTCTTTAAGTTTCTTAGTAGTAGTAGCATTGGTTCTCTTTTTTTTTCTTTTTTGGTTCTATGGATGTTTTCTGGAGTGTTGCTATCATTATTGATGGATTTTTTTTTTTTTTACTTTTCTATCCATTTCTTTCTCTCTTACCGTATACATATATCTTTAGAAGTACTTCTCAGGTTCAAGGTCCGAATCGTATTCCTGTCTTTGCTTTATTGTTCCTCTTGTTGTTTCTGTCGCCTCCTTACTCATTGTTTGCGAGTCATGAACGCACATGGCAGACGGGGATTCGGCAATGGACGCTTCGCACGTTCTATGGGTCATAGTGGATACAAACACCGTCGCAATGCGGATCCCGTACTGCCAGCGCCCTCGTCGGCCCCAGTACTACTTTCACCATCGGATCCACCCCCTTTTCACTTGAACATCCGAGAAGTATTGCAAAGTAAACTTGAAGAAAAGGTTGCGGATATGGGAAATAATCCGCTACAGGTCGATCAATTGTTTCCATCGATATGTGAATCATGCGACGAAGTGTCTTGGCAAGAACCAATGGAGGATCCGATTGATAAAGAAGCTTTAAAAATAAAAATAGAGCAGTGTGTGCAGGACGCGATAACTAGAAACAATTCAAGCATAAGCAGTGAACAAGCGATTCCTTTAGCGAATGATCTTTCAGAGGTGTTGTCCACTATTATTCCCAAAACTCCACGACCGTCTGAAAAAGATGCAGTGCATACCAATGATTTTTCTAAAAATAGGTATAGCCAGTACACACAACATAGAAATTGGAAACTACGTGGAAAGGGAGGCGTTCGATTGCCGCCTGTGCTGAATTCTTACTCACCTTGTGGCGAGCCGACTCAGTTATCTACCTTTCAAGACTGCAGAGGTTTGCCTTTTGCAAATGCAATGCCTAGCGTTTTTCCTGAAAACAGTATCTGTCCGGTGCGGTGCGTTGTGTTTGAGAATCTGCCCGAGAAATACTATGATATGGGAAAAATGAAACAACAGTTGGAAAGTATTTGCTCGAGAATACCAGGGGCAGCTTTTCTTAATTTCCTCTGTCTTCCCGATGAGGGCTTTGTCATTGTATCTTTTGTTAGCAACATGGCGGCTGCTTCGGTTATAGCTGCGGTAAATTCTTCTAACGTAGGCTCTGGTGTGGAGAATAACTCTAACACTGTGCGAGTGGTTCCCGCTCTTGAAAATCAACAACTACAGTTGTGGTCGTCTGTCTCGGAAAAGGCAAAAGTGCTAGAACAACAGTGGAACAAGTGGTACGAACAGTGCAAGGTTCAATTACCCTGTGAGGCTCGTCGAGAGTGGATGGAAACGCGGGGCAAGATCCAAATGATCAACGCGGAACTTTTCCAAATATCCTCAGGCGAGTCCAATGGTCCTCTTTCAGAAGAGCAGTTAAAGCGAAAACTCTATTTACTTCAGAATCTTGTGGAATCCAATCACACTGTGAGTAGAGTAGAGAACCAGATGAAGGAGTTGTATGGCGAGGAGTACATGCAACACCTTACGAAAGGGGCGACGCAAGTAAAATATTCTAGCAGTAACGCACTTGCGTCGAAGTTACAGAATTTGATTTTCATTAGGGAACTCCCAGAACAACTGGATGATGATGCTGTACTACAGTTTCTCTCTATTCTTGGTATACGTCCTGTTCACATTTGGCGCTCTCCTTCATCCGAAACGAGTCTGTGTGTCGAGATGGAAAACGTAGGACAAGTTTTTGCTGTCTTGCGACAACTTGACGCGAGTGAAATGCGTTTTGGCGGGGCATTGTTTTCACGTGAGCGTTAGGTGTTGTGTAGATGAGCGTCGTACTGAAGTTAAGAGGGGCATTGGAATGTGTAGAAGAGTGGCGAAGCAGTTATTATCGTTTAGTTTGTTTGTTCATTTTTATGCTAGGGACAAAGAGGCATCACTATATATATATATATATATATATAAGGCGAATTATGTACAAACTATTGAATGCATCATCCCCACTTCGTGTATTCTTACACTGTAATGGTTTTATAATCCTTAAAAATACATGTGGATGTGCTATCTATATGGTTATTACTAACAGCAAATCATCTCATTATAAAATGGTTTAATTTTTATTTTTGTTGTTTAATTCCTCATTTTAATTTTATCTCCCATCTTTTATTTTTCTCCTCTTTTCAATTCCATTCCCTTTCTCTTTCTGTTTTCCGCCGTTTATACTCCTGAATGGAGAAAGGAGAGCAGATTCAAATACAAGGAACTGAGGAACAACGATATTTTTTAGTCAGCGACTGGGACTGCGCAGGCGCCTTAAAAGGCAAAGTCCATCGATTGCGCTATGGCCCCGTGTACCGCAAAGACCTCTGAGTAGCAAAGCCACACTGCCTTCTATGCTAACCTCGTCCCACTCACTATTGCGCTCACGCCGATGGATTAATGTGGAGAATAACCGATACCTAAGAGAGGAACCTTTATATCTAGCTGCTGTGCGTGAGGTTGGTGAGGCATTATTGGAATGTGGAGATGTACCCGAAGTGTTTATTCGTTCTCTTCATGCCGATGCTTTGATAGCTCTCCTAGAATATATTGCCCACCGTCACATGCGTCCTCCCTGTGATTCTGCATCGAATGGTACTCAGACCCTCTCACTTTCTGACGCAATTCTATTTTCATTGACTGATCGATGTGTCGAGTTATCCTCTAAGCATGTGGCGTTTGTCGGGTCTTTATGCAGTGCATCCGGTTTAGGCTCCGGACTTTACCCAATGATTGTGTACCGCTGCCGACACTCATTGCGCAGAGTTCAGGCCGTGCAATCCCTACTGGCAATGTCTCTCATGCCACTAGGATGCTGCAATGACAAGATTAGGTCCTCTGCATTAGTTTCTCTTCTTCTTCGAAACATGGAACTGGGACAAGTAGTGGAAGGGTATGACATTTCGAAGCTTCTTTCTCAAACTCTCGTATGTCACTCCAATTCTTTGCCATTGGAGATGCGCAACGTTGTAATTCGACGCGCATTGAAGAGTGGATCGATGCTGTTAAAAATTGCTGCGCCTAAGGCTACTGATATCAGTGTCTTGGAAGCTATTGGTCGCTCTAGTGTTAATATCGAGCAGGATAAAGATTATCTACTCTACTTGGTCACTCGAGGTTCATATGCTAAGTGGAATTTTGAAACTCCTGTAAAGTCTAAGATATTGACGGAAACCACTAATTCTGCGTTACATTTACATCAACGACTTTGCGTTGCGGGACGACTTGGTGGAAAGTCTTATTTAGAATCGCTTGAAATACTTTCATCTCAGCTTTTTGCAATAGAAGATTTGCATGACTTGGCTTCCCTGTCCGAAAGCATTGTGCGACATTGTCCTTTACTATGCACTGTTGCAGTGCTACGCATTCTTCAGTTATGGTGCAACGGTAATGAGGACAGGTCATCTGTAAAGTTAGCTCTCGCAGCAATGTATCGAATGTTGCCTCATACGAGTATTGTTGACGTCTTGGAAAGTACATTACCATGCCTCTTTCCACCTCTTGGTATGGATGATCTTATCCGTAAAGATATCTCTCTAGGATCTGCATTTGCTAAATGTCTGGTGCTGCATCTGGTAACTAGTCAGACGTCATTATTGTTTAGCCGTTTGCATCGTCACCGGGAACTGGCAGCCTTTCAGTTGCCGCCGCTTGCACTACAAGTGCTTCTGCAGTCTATTGAAGCAGTCCCGATGGATGGGTTTTCTGCTGAGGATGCTGGAAATATCCGTTCATTTCTTGAGCGAGAAAAAAGGAGATTGCCACTACGAGAGGGTCCCTTAGCAAATGAATGCCGTTTGCTCTATGAATCTATTGAAGAAGCGTTATCGCTGCGTTATTCTGACACATTTGAGAAACCCGTGTTTCTGAAAACGACTGATCCCGACCATATTGAGGATAATCCAAAAGAGATGAATACTTCTCCGCTTCCAATGCGTGCCGTCCGTATAGCTCTTGTGGCAATGTTTGGTCTTCGTGCTGCTGTGTTGATTCCACCAAAGGCGGCAAAAGAGCACCGCCGTCATCTTGCTTGGCTTTACGCCATTTATCGTATATCTTCCTCCGTCGTTTTTGAGATTGAGGCCATTACGGAACTTGCACTGCGTCAAGGAGTGCAGGTGAATATTAGCGTTCATCAACGCAAGCTTGTGGAGCTCTCCGAGTCCACAGATGAGTCGGCGTGGTATACAGGCCAGCGGTCATTGGGTCTTCCATCTGTCACATCTGATGTATTTGAGTCAGCAAGTGATGGGCTCAGTAAAAAATACGAAGTGTAAATGTTTATACATACACACACACACACACACACATAAGCATAAACGCAGACATGAAAACTAAACATGCTATGTTAGTGTTATATATTTTTGGAAGGCGTTCTGAAAGAGCCTTTATTGCACTTCTCTGAGTATATATATATATATATATATATATATATATATCTTATCGGTCGCATATGAAAATAACAATTTGACACTGTTTTTTTCTCTGATGGTAGACTTATATGTGGTCTTGGTGCAACTAAATTACTTTATTTTGTAGTGTTAATAAATCATTTTTTTGTACCTCTCATCTCGAATGTTTATTATTATTATTATTATTATTATTTAGGGGTATAAATAGTGAACTTTGGTGTCATTTGGCACATTTGAGAAAGTAAGAGAATTCGCAAGTAGAAATACCTTTTAGTATGCTAAATACTGGTCTTTACGAAAGGACGCAGATACTTGTAGGAGACGATGGACTTCGCAAGTTGCAGAATCTGAATATATTTCTTGCTGGTGTAGGCGGAGTGGGTGGACATTGCGCAGAGGCTATTGTGCGCGCTGGTGTGGGAAGTATTACTATATGCGATCACGACGTGGTCTCTTTGACCAATAAGAATCGTCAGCTTGTGGCGCTAGACAGTACAGTAGGTCAAAGCAAGGTTGAGGTCCTTGCCCGGCGTCTGCAAGACATCAGCGCTCACTGTCGCGTGACAGCCCTAGACGCCATACTCTTATCGAATGACATGGAGGACATGCTCACGCGTCAGCGTTACGACTATGTTGTGGATTGTATCGATAGCGTTGAGTGTAAAGTTTCTCTTCTTGCTACGGCCGTGCGACTTGGTATTTGTACGTTTTCCTCCTGCGGGGCTGGTGGTCGGCTGGACCCGTCTCTTGTTACCATCGGAGACCTTTTTGAAACGGAAAATGATGGCCTTGCGCGATGTTGCCGCACTGAGCTACGAAAACGTGGGATCGGTTTGGGAAAAGTCACTGTTGTGCATAGTAAAGAAAAGTGCATACGTCCACTGGAGCCTCAGCGTCAGGAAGCCGGTGGTCGGGACAGGGCTGTTAATGGAACCATTAGTTATATGCCGCCGCTGTTTGGTCTCATGCTTGCGGGAGCGGTGATACGCCATGCACTGAACCCACTGGAGGCACAGGGCGTGATGGAGAAAAAGCTTAAGAGAGCTCGAAGAGAAGAGGCCAAGCGCGAACGTGCGCGAGCAAAAAATAAAACGCAGAAGAATGAGGTGGAACAGTAACGCATGCACAAATACCTAATCTTAATGCATAGCTAATGCGTCGGAGATGATTAAAATAAAGTAGCTTTTTTTTTTTTCTTGTTTGTGGCTGCTTATGTGGAATATTCTTCGTTGGTTGAATGAATGACTCTTTTTTTATTGTTATTCTAACTTCAATAAATTATTTATGACCTTAACCATAGTTCACAGAGTGGGAAGTGAGTGTATATTTCTTTCCGGTCTCTTAAAGTAGGTGGGAAATGACACAATCTATGGTGTATGCATCAAGCCTGCAACGTGAGGAAAGCCCTTCGCGAAAGGATCGCTGTATATGGGCCCGTGTGGCTATTGTTGAATCTCCGTATCCTGTGATTGCTGCAGATGATGTGGTACTGTGCCTTTTCGGTAACCGGTTAGTTATGCGCGTCTCATCCACATGCTTTACCGTTACCATTTATTTTTATGATGTCAAACAGGCTGTTTTGTACGATGAACACAATACTGTGGAGATGCAAGTGATCCTCGATGACGGTGCAGTCCGCGCGTATGTGATTATGTGCACTGATGCTGGTGTCGCTCTAATGTTGTATGATGTGTTACTTCCAATGCTTCCTGCTGATGTGGAGAATAACTCATCGGGGCATTCAAATACACCATCCTTTCACACAACCGACTATCCATTCTCGCTGCTTTCTCCACATATGATGCAAGAAACTGGTTTCTACGAAGTCCACTCGCGGTGTTCTCCCGCTCCGCTGACGAATGAAGAGGCACATGAAAGAGAGTGCAGTGCCACATCGCGGCATTGCTTTTCTTCGCAGCAGGAGCAGCAGCTTCTGCAAACTGACAAGAAATGTCTTTCATCCTTACCGCGTGCCCCATCGACTTCTCCCACAAAGTTGCAACCAGCTGCCAAGAGAGAACAGTCTGTACACACGCCCGCACCGACTAATTTGGAGAATTCCTTTAAAGCTCCGGAATTGCACAATGGAGAGTCGCCGATTGAAGAGTTGCCAAATTCGCCGCGCGTGGCGTGGAGCCCTGACGCATTCACAAAAGTGCTTACTGCGAAGAATTCAAAATCACCGAGCAGAATGCAAGTAGATAAGAGAAGTAATGACAGCAATAATGACGAGCCACGGCTTCTTACGTACGCAATAGTATCCAACGAGCATATACTTACTTGTACCCCTGACACACGTCATAGATCTCTTTCATTTTGCCCTATCACTCCTGTGCCGCATCATCCTTCGCATTCATTGACGCCGCCAAGCGCATTGCGTGCCTCAATGAGGGATTCTTATTCTCACACACAATCGGCAGATCGGCCTGCGGGGCCTTTGCACAGGGGACGGGGAATTGCACCGGAGGGCTCTTCCTCTCCTTCAGTGATCTCAAACAGTTCACCAAAAGGGGTGAAGCGCTTGCTTCGAAGAAGCTCTTCAGTTGGCTCAAACAACAACCATATCGACAAATTACATATTAAGTATGGGCTTACCGAAGAATATTAGGATAAGAAGCTTACCGCAAGCCAGTGAAAATTGTTTGTATGTTTGGCTCTCTCTGTGTTTGTGTGTAGGGGGGAATTATGTTGTATACATAGACAGAGAGGGAGATGAAGAAAACGAATAAAGTAAAAACTTGACTGTTACGCGTCGCACATGGAACATTTTTTTTTTTTTTTTGTACACCAAAAGTGTCGTTTTGTATTTTATTTTGTTGTGTCAATTTTTTTTATATTGGCATACGTAATGTTGCACACAGTTTGAGTTGATTTACCCAACGACTGAAAACAGAAAAAGGAAAAAAAAAAAACAATCAAGCAAAGACATGGTGCACTTGCGAATAAATATTGAAGTCTTTGGAGAAGTTTTGCGAAATTTAAGTTATTCTTGATGTGTCTCTTTTTGTGAAGTAAGTTTCCTTTGAGATAGATTGAGGTTACATTGTTTGCTTTTCTGCGTCTACTTGGATGAACTGAGTACATGTTTTTCATTATATACGTATATATATATATATATATATATATATAGTGCTCAATCACTCTGTCTCTTGAGTTTTTCTTTTTTTTTTTTTTTTTAAATCTATCTTGCGAAAGTGTTAAACAAAAAAAAATACATTTACCAACTTTGAATCTTCGCCAAAAGATGAGGTATTTATCTGTTTTTTTTGTTGTACTAAGCGTTGTGTGTTTCACTGCGCCATGCGTTGTAGCTCAGCAGATGACAGGTGACTTTGACGAAAGAAGCATTGTTCCCGAGGACGACCCCATTCTAAAGTTAGTGCCGGAGCCAACGGATCCGGAGCACCGGGACCCGCTGCACTGCGGGGCCTGCGGGGCGATTGCGATGGAGGCTGTGGACCTTCTCGCGCCTGTTATTGAGCGCCACCGCCTCGAGGCGGCACGAGAAGGCGATAAGGCCCCAGCGGGTCATGATGTTGTGCGAGAGTACGAGACGGTCGATGCCTATGAGCAACTCTGCGACGCGGTTTCTAAGAAATATGGTCTTTATGTCAGAGGTGGTATGTATGTATCGTATAACTTCACTAAGCACAACCCAGAGACTATTTTGCGAGGGGGATGGATGGTGTCATTCCTTTCGCTCGCGTGTGAGGAGCTGATGGACGAAATGGAGGATGAACTGACAAGGGCTATCTTCACCGCGGTACGGAATGACAGTGGGGATTTGGTGGCGGAGGTGCGCCGTGCCGTGTGTACCGCCTGGGAGGCCTCGAAGCATGGCTGCGACAAGACCGGAATCCCCATCGACAAGAGACGAAAGGATCCAGTGGAAGATCTTTAATGCACATGACTTTTGGGTGTCAGAAAAGATGCTTGGCGTGTGTATATATGTGTTTGTGCGTAACTGTTGAAAATAGAATTTATATATATATATATATATATATACATAGGTGATGTATTATCTCTTTCATTATTGTTTTATGCTACTTTATGTTTTTATTCTTTCGCTTATTAATTTTCTTATTATTTTTTTTTCGTATTGTAGGTTTCCCTTAATCACATAAGTTAATAGGGTGGAAGCAATAGTAAAGTCGTTTGGTCGGTCTCGCTTGTTCTTTTTTCTTTCTTAGCATCATTGCTTTTTTTTTTTTTTTTGATAGCGATCTTTCTATTCAGAGAAAGCCACTCTTACGGTCCCATTTTTTGCAGTAATGGCAGATGACCACGACTGTTCTGTGAACTCCCTTACACCGCGAGAAGGCACATCCTCTGTCGTGGTGGAGCATTTGCGCAATGCCGTTCGTCAGGCGATGAAAGAATCGGAGACAGGGGAGGTAGTTGAACTTATTTGCAGTAACAATGGCTGGACGGTGGAAGAGTTCTTGCTAAAACCACATGAATTTACAAATATAGAACTCTTTCTTCTTTCTGTGTCTCAACTGCCACAGCTCCGTCTCTTTCCATATCTGACAGTGTTGAAGATTATTAATGTGGGCCTTGAAAGTATGGAGCCTCTTTCTTATCTACACTACGTGGAAGAATTATGGGTGACCGAGAACAACATAACTGTTGTGAAGGGACTAGAAAATATGAACAGACTTAAGAAACTTTATTTACACGGAAACTTGATTGATTCAATGGATGGTATTCCATATCTTCCTCAGCTTCGACGTCTGTGGCTCTGTGGTAATTGCCTCACACGTATTTCTTCGTTGGAGAATCTACCTAAACTGCGATCTCTTTGGGTTCCCTCTAATCGAATTTCGTCACTTGAAAACACCTTCACATCTATTATGACATCATTGGATGAACTGAACTTGGCAAATAATCAAATTTACTTCTTTGGTCAGCTTGAGCACCTCTGTGCGCTTAAATCGCTGCGTAGCCTTTGGCTTTCTGACCCTATGTATGGTGATGTCCCAATGTGTCGTTTAAGCAACTACACAACTTTTTCTCTTCAAAGATTGCCACAGTTGGAGCAACTTGACGGTGTTGTGATTACACGGGAGCAACGTTCATTAGCCATTTCAGTTTATGCGAAAAAGCGCATTTATTACAGTATGCGTGAGGCAATTTTAAGTCGCAATGTTGCTATGCTTTTGAGATATGCTCAAAATTTAACAGAAGAGAGACGTGTAAATGCGCGTGGTGCGTTACACCGGATCCATTGTGAAATTGAGCAGTTGAGTAGACTGAGTGAAGATGGCAATCGTAGTGAAGACTCTCCCTCTATATCAGAACATGCCGAGGCACATATTAAAAAACTGCAACGAGCTATGGAGACGCGTGAGGTTGAATTGGAAGAAATTGAGAGACAGTTCGTAGAAGCGGAAAAACGAACAGTGTATGAAGCAGATAGTTTGCAAGATAGACTACTAATGG
This sequence comes from Trypanosoma boissoni, assembly GCA_030849725.1. Classification (NCBI taxonomy): domain Eukaryota; phylum Euglenozoa; class Kinetoplastea; order Trypanosomatida; family Trypanosomatidae; genus Trypanosoma; species Trypanosoma boissoni. The sequence continues at coordinate 27,108 of JASANW010001372.1, forward strand.
AATTGCGCTCCTGCGGCAACATTCGTCTCGAAGAAGGTGGCAGCGAAGACAATTGGTGTACAAACGCAAAGGAACTCGTGTTTTCACGCTTTGACCCTGCGCTTTACCAATCCAAAGGCATTACTGGTGTAAAGGTGAACCGTGTGTTTCGCATCAATTGTCAGGGATTGCGAGAGCGGTTTGATGGGCGGATGCGGGAGTTGGATATTGATCTCGCGGACACTCGCACGCGCCGTGCACTGGTGCGGCTTTTCAGCCCCATCAGTAAAACGAGCCAAGATCAGCGAAATTTTCTCAGTGAGGTGGTGACAAATGGTTTTACAAGTCTTTATAGCGATGATTTAGGTGTACCGTTGACAAACAGTCTGTACTACGCAGATCAAGAGCGGCTCCTGTCGATGAATAATAATAGAGACAATTTGTATGGTGTAGCAGTACAAAATGAAGCTCTTTCTTGTCAGCTGGTCCTATCACGGTTATTTCTTGGAAAATCTGTAGCCGAGATGGGTGCTCGACATGAATCCTCGGCGAATGGGGAGGAACAAACCGTTTTTATGCGTAGTGACCGCCGCAACGTGTCTCGGCGACACTATGGTAAAGAAGTGTTTTCTATTTATCGTTCTGCATCGCATGACACATCTGTAAAGGTGTGGCATATGTTTGACAAGTTTCTGCTACTACCAGAGTTTGTGATTGACTTTACCTACACTACAAAGGCTCATTTAAGCAGCGCCCCCGCGCTATCTATTTATGACTCACCACAAATTATCCAAGAGCTCATTTCGGCGGCTATTCCTGTTGGTGAAACGGACGATCTGTGTGATATTCGCTTTGTCGGTTATCCACTAGTTGCATTCGTACATTGGCTTAACACGGGTGCGTTTCGTTCTTTTGCGGAGGAAGAAACGGAGAGTGTGCTGTTGCGAGCAAGTGAGCTACGAAAGTCTAAGAACACACTTCGTGCAACTGGGTCTCTCAGGAATGAGTTGATTGCGAGCTACAAGAGGGATTTAAACATGACACCTGATAAAGAGATGCTTTTGTGTGACTTCGCGGAACAGCGTCTGACGTGTGTGCGTGAAAATTTCAACACATTGTTATGGCTATCACTCAAAACACTTATTTTGCGAGACAATGCCATATCTACTGTTGCATGGGCGGCCCTGTCCGAGGCGGCACCCGTACTTGAGTCTCTGGACATTAGTGGGAATGTCTTGGAACGTGCGGAAATGAATGCAACCTTTTCTGAGCTCCGTGTGTTGCGCTTGAATAGCAATAAATTGCACGTGTTAGACGATATTTTGTGTATCGCAAAGGCCGCACCTGTTTTGGAAGAATTTTTTATGGATGACAATCCATGGATGCAACCAATGTCCTCGGAGGTTTTTACACTTTCTGTCATACCAAAATTGCAATGTCTGAATGGTGTTCGCATCTCTCGTCACTCCGGGCTTATGGCGATGCAAAGACGAACCTTAAAATTAAACTCTGCGCTTTTGACATATATTATTTCTGAGCACCGGCAACGTCTAGAGAATTACGAAAGTCATGCATTGCCTGTAGAATACGTTAATGAATTTAGTAGTAGCAGTACAAGCGATGCGAACAGTGCTTACGTAAGTGAGGACAAGGAGTTGAGTACTAACAATAATAGTACTCAAACCAGAGGAACTGAATTGGATATGATATGTGTTCGCTGCTTTGAGGAAGTATTTAAGGATTTGGAAGTTTTGTCAGATACTCAACGTGATACATTATTAACAGAGCGGAAAGAAAACTCAACTTCACTCCTTCGCGGCACACAGTTTTTTGTGTTTCGTTGTAGCCTTATGCGAGATCTCAGTTGGGTCTCGTGCTTGCCGAACTTAATTTATCTGTGTCTAACTTCGCATGCCATAGAGGACGTTACGCCAATTTCCGAACTTCGATATTTGCGTACACTTGATCTCACTAATAACGCAATCCGATCTGTTAGCTCCCTTGGTAGAATGCGGAACCTGAACTCAGTAAACCTATCACGTAACAAGCTATGTAGCGTAGAAGGTCTTGAGCATCTTTCTGCATTGCGGTTTCTTTCTATTAGCTTGAACTTTGTTACGACTTTGGCTGCTCTACACAAGTGCAAAGCACTAGAGGAACTCTATTGTGGTGGGAATTCTATTGCAGAGGTACAGGATTTATATCCGTTGCACCGACTTCAGCATCTTGTCTCGTTGGATGTGCTTGGCAATCCCTGCGCGGCTCACGACAGCAAAGTAGAACACAAAGAGTACCGCAGCTATATTATATATAATCTTCCAAGGCTAAAGGTGTTGGATAGTTTACCCATCAGCGAGACTGAGCAACAGCACGCGAGAGATTTGTTCACTGGGCGTGTAAATGCAGAACTCCTGAGTGACCGTGTTGGCGTAGCGCCGAATCAGTGGGGATCTGTAACAGAAGTTGATCTTTCACATTGTGGTCTGCGCGAAGTTATGATGATGGAGACTTTTAAGCGCCTCAAGGTGTTCCATTTGCATCACAATTCTCTCGTCCGGGTCGATGGCCTTTCCCCGCTTACGAAACTTGTTGCTCTTAACCTCTCGCACAATCGCCTTGGGCAATGTCGTGTGGGTGATACACTGCGGCATCTCCCTTCTCTGCAGTCTCTCTCACTGGAGAGCAATCATATTACAGACCTAGGGGCCCTGGGTCTTATTCTACCACGACTTTTGTTTCTAAACCTTAAGGGGAATGAAATTTCTTCACTTGATCAAGATCTGCGACACTTCGGTGACCTTCGCGAGCTGCTACTCGACAACAACAAGTTGCGCCAGCTGGGCCCTGACTGCTTTGCGAACAATCTACAACTTGTTGACATTTCAGCGGACGAGAATTACATTCGTAGCACAGAGGGTTTGCAACCGCTTGAACTGCTTACACGACTGAGTTTGGCTTCGAACCGCCTCGGTGACCTGCGTGCACTGCTCACGGATCTCCGCAACAGTGCCGCCCTCACCACTGCGACGTTTGTTGGAAACTCCATCGTACGCAAGACACCATACCGCGGGCAAGTCATCGCCGCCTTTACAAATCTCACTATGCTTGACGGTAAGGAGGTCAAGGACGAGGAGCGCGAGCGGGCAGATATGATGAGGGCTTCGGAGTACTCCACCCCGCCGAATGTTCTGCTTGAGCCGACGTTTCCACATGAGGCAGTGCTCAACGGTGTGCGTGTCACCGGCGCCGCGAATGGAGCTCCGCGTGTGCCGATGAGTCAATCCCCGCGCTTTCCTCTCGCAGGAAACGTGCGGCTGCAACTGCCAGCATACAAAGTGAACCGCGCTGAGCAAGCGCGTGGCTTTGCTCCAAGACTACATAATACCAGTAGGTGAGGACGAATATGTATACTAGAAAGGAAAAAAAAAAAGAAAAAATTATTATTCTCGATGTACATGTTGACCAAATGTTAAATAGGTGCGTGTTTTTTTTTTTTATTATTTGTTGCTTTTGTTGGTGGTGTTTTGTGTCATCGAAAAAAAGGGATACGGCCTGGGCTGCTGCTTTTGTTGTTGTCTGTCTCTCTGTCTGTCTGTATGTGTGTTTCTTTTTATGTGTTTGGGAATTTGCATTGTGTTTTTATGACAATGGGCGGAATGTTTTTCAGTTGATGAAACGTATAGCTTACCAAAAAAAAAGGGGGGGATAAAAAATAGTGTTGTATAATTGAAGACACAACGGAGGAAACCAGTAAAGTACTATGTCACTTGTGCAGTTTCTTTTGTGCAGCCTATGTTTTGCGTTATTGTTCTCTTTCAACACTTGCCTTTCGGAAGTGAGTTGTTTTGGATTCTACCAAGTGGACAAGGAAGCACAATCCTGAGTTATTTTATAAATGCTGAGCGTAAGAAAAGCATTCAAAGGAGCGAATATTTTTGTTTGTTTTTGACTTTACATAGCAGATTTCTTTATAGTGAATCGATGAAAAAATGCTTTTAAAGTGTAAGTATATTGCGTGTTTTACTTTTTATTTTTATTTTTTGTGTCCATGTGTGCGTTTCTTCCTTTCCTTCTTATCCTTCGCGCTCTCTCTTTGCATACATGTACGTGTGAAGATTGGTTTTAGGTTTTTGTGTGTTGAGATGAACAAGGCCAAGTCCCTCGAGGTCCTGCGGGGCATGAAGTTCATGCAGCGCAAGGAGGAGGCGCGGCGCCGTGAGCTCTTTGAGACAGATCACCAGAAACTCCTGAGCGAGCGGTTGCGCACAGCCACACAAGGAGCCCACGAGAGCCACGCACTGCAGTCTTCCTCGTCACAACCCGCCGCAGCGACGATTGTGTACGACACGGCATTTCCCCGCGAGTCGTACGGATTCGCGCGTCGTTCATTCTTGCGCAAAGTAAGTGTGCCGGCGGAGGATAAAGCAGAAACAACGGCAAAAACCGAAACCGATGAACCAGAGTCTGTGTTAGGGAAGTCATATGATAAGAATTACGAAGGGCACGAATATGCGAGTGGCAGTGAACGGAATGGCAACGAAGAGATTGTCGACGATCCAACGGCAGTGAACGGAGGGAAAAAAGGCGATCGCTTTTGTGTCGTTTCGCGTGCTCCCGTATTACCAAAGGGATTAGCGAAGATGGTGAACGACGAAAGACGAGCGAAGCGGCAACGTGAAGAATAATAACGCGAATTGACCTCCCGATTAATACGAGCATATATATATATATATATATATATATATATATATATGCCAATGAGAATATATATAAAAAAAAGCGAATTTGCAAACTCAGAAAATCGAAACATCCAATATCTTTTTGTTTTGTTGTTGTTGTTGTTGTTGACCTTGATAAATAATGTTTATGTGTTGCTTCTTTCCATTCATTCTCTTCCTGTGTGTATGTGTCTGGTGCTTTAGTTACAACCTATTAATATCTTAACTTACAGACGAAGTACATTACTCCGGCATGTCCGAAGAACAGCAGCAGCAGCAGAAGCAGCCTCAACGTTTGGCAAATGCTTCGGCGACGGCATCGACGGATGACAACTTCACCGCCATGCGCCAGGTCGCCCTGTCGATGTTTAAGCAGCGCACAAAGGACCTGACGAAAGTCTCCACCCTCACCGCCGAGGCCGCGGAGGTTGAGCAGCTCAATGACCAAGTGCAGACCACGATCCGAGAGCTGCAGGAACAAAAGGCCGCGCTGGACGCGCAGATTGAATCCGCGGAGCGCTGCTCGCGCGAACGCGAGGCGCAGTTGCGTTCGGTCCACGCAATGCTTGCGCAATTAAAAGAGGACCAGGGCGTCTTCAGCGGTGTCCAGCGCGCCTCTGAGTCTGTCCTCGCGACGATCCAAAGCTTTGTGACGCAGCACACGGCGAAGGACAGCGCTACCGCACGACTCATTGACCGCGGTCACGAGCGTACGCAGGGCCGCGCGCCAAACGATTGGCGTGTCGCGGCGAATGACATGCGCCGGCGACAGGCGACACTCGCGGAGCACATTCGTCAGATGGAGACAGAGGGCGCCGTGCCGCAGGGACTTGTAAGCATTGTGCGCGACTGGGCACGCGGCGCGTGGCGGCAGCAGGCAGACTGCGCGGCGGCGCTGAGGGAGTGCGAGCTCCTGTTGGGGGATGATGCGGTGCGCGCGGCTCTTGCGCAGCTGCCGCCGGAGCCTCAGGACACGCATGCGGATGCGGATGAAGAGGATGAGGATGAAAAGGACGCGACGGTGGTGTCTGCGCACGTGGAGGAGCTCCGGGCGCTCTCCGGTGGAGCCGCTGAGGCCGAACGAGTCGCGGAGTCCGTTGGGCTCTGCTGTGCCGCTGCTCCGGGTTCTATTTCGACCGTTTCTGCCGCGTGGGATTCTATCTCCGCCGCGCTTTCCACTTCGCGCGCGGCAGCTGCCAGTGTCGCGGAGGCCCGCGATGCACTGCGTGGGCGTACAGCGGCGCGGGACGAGGCCACGGAGGCCGCGCAGCAGAGCGAGGCGCGCGTGGCGTCCCTTTCGCCCTCCCCGGACACAGTGGAGACCGCTGAAACGGAGGCGCTGCGCGAGGAGTGGGCCCGGGCGCGGGGCGCGGCGGCGGCGGCGGAGAGGGACGCGGCGGCGGAGAGGGACGCGGCGGAGAGGGACGCGGCTTTGGCGGCGGCGGCGGCGGCGGAGGCGGAGGCGGCCCTCGCGGCCGCCGCGGCCGGGGCGGAGGGCGTGCGGGAGGCCGTCGCGGAGCTCTGCGAGGCCGCGCGCCGCATCGAAGGCGCCGCGGCGGAGGCCGACGGGACCGCAGCGCTCGCGGCGGCGGCGGAGAGAGCGGAGGCGGAGGCCGCGTGCAGTGCGCAGCGCGAGGCATGCGCGGAGGTGGAGGCGGCGCTGCTGCGCGAGGGGTGTAGAGCCGCGCCGTGCGCCGACGAAGAGGGCGCCGCGGCACAGGCGGACGAAAAGGATTTGGGGGAGGAGGGCACAGAGGATCCGAATGGTAAGGAGTTGGCGAGAGAGCTGGTGCTGCGGGCTCGCAGTGGGGAGTTGGCCGCGGCAGGATTTGCGAAGGGCGTCGATGCAGAGATTCTGCGGCGCATCGCCTCAGCGGTGGCGGAGAAAGAGGAAAGAATGGAAAAGGAAATGGAAACCAACCGCGCGTGGATGGAGTCCATGGAGGAAGAGATTGCCGCACTTGCCAGCGAGTAATGTATTTGAAGTTCGAATATCTTCACAAACAGTGAATACGCATGCCGTAAGCGAGGCGATATTCACTTTTTTTTTTTTTTCTTATTATATTTCTTATATATAAACTTTTACTTATTGTTTGTTATTCATTGATTATTGTTTTTTAATTGCGTAGTAGTGGTGCTTTTTGTTTTTAATGGTATTTTTTTTTTTTGCTTTTTTTTTTCGTTGTTATTGTTTTTCTCTATCTGTGCTACTAATAATGTATATACAAAGCTTTTGACTTTAAAAGATTTTTTTTTCTTGTGCGATATCTTTATGGTTTTTATAAAGAAAATTACTTTCCTTTTTTTTTTTTGCTTTTTTTTTTTTTGCTTTTATGCATGAAAAACTATACGATCTACTTATTTATTATTATAATTGATATTAATGGGACCTGTTATATAAGAACTCCTCAGGTTTGTTTTCTTGTAGTTTCATGAAGTGCTTCCTCACCGTTGGGCCGACTTTGCTTTTTCTCCTGCTCCTGACGCTTTTGTTTGGAGCGACCGCTGACGCAACGTTCTTTAGTAAAGCCAAGGCGGACGATCTCTACGGCATTTTAGGTGTCACGCGCGATGCCACAAAGGATGACATTAAAAAGGCTTTTCGTCGCGTAACGCGCTTGCATCATCCTGATGTGCAAAACTCGCTGGAGGCAAAAGAAGAGGCAAAAGCTTTTATGGTTCACGTTCTCCGCGCCTACGAGATTCTCACGGATGATATCAAGCGGCAGGACTATGATCTGATCGGCAAAATCACTGGGGATGAAATAAATGCAGAGGACTTTACTGCGGATGAGATCTTTCAGCGCTTTAACATGCGCTCGCCGATCATGTCAAAGACACAGCAGTTGGATTCGATAAACGTATTACACCGCATTCAACGCTTCCGTGGTAACCGTATCTTTCTCATCCAAATATATGACGATACCTGCAACTCCTGTCGCTGGTTTGCGCCGACGTGGGAGACCTTTGCGCAGTCGAGTCTCACGGAGGGTGGCGTGGTAGTGATGCTGCGCATTGATGCGCTCTCGCCGGAGGGCCCACAGCTTCTTGCTGAGCTCGGTGTGCGACAGCAGAAGAACGTACAAGTCGTTGGAATTGTCGACGGTGAAAAGTGGCCAGCGTATCAGTTAACTGAGCCAATCGAAATGCGCAGCGGCCGCGGGGCACACAGTGCGTTGAACGATTTTATCATGGGATTTCTCCAAAAGCGCTACAGTGAAGTGGCCTCCTTCATGCCAAACACGAATGCAGACGCCATCGTGGCGTGGTTACAGGAACCGACTGAAGCGCTTCGCGTGCTTGTCCCACCACTCGCGACGGAATCTGTTCCCATTACCCTCTCGATGCTACACGACACTTCCGTTGCAGTGGTGCGAGCGGTTCCACGCGAGTCTATGCTGCGCATTGTGGAGGATTACTGTGGCGGCTCCGTCGAATTGCGGGACCGCGAAGGGGAATTGCTGCCCATGCCGGAGTTTGTGGTGATCGCCTCGGCACCGTTGCGAAGCGGGAGCTATCCCACCGAGCGCAACTGCCGCGTGCTGGACATTGGCGTAAGTGCCGCCATGACATACCGCAAAGCCGCGACCTTTGTGGAAGAGCGTTTGCCAAAGCGTGACATTGACATGGAAGGCATTCCTCGGGTGACAGGGATGAATTTTTACACACTGTGCCAGCGGCACTGTTTGCTGTGGTTGCGCGGCAATTGCAAGGTGTCTCCAAACCCTGAGACAATGACCACATTCCGCGCGGATTACTCGCCGTTTGTCGTGGGATATGTGTGCCTAGATACAGAGTCCGCGCTGCGTAGTGGTCTGCCGCAAAGTATCCTCGAGAGCGGTGAAACCTTTGTGGCTTTGGTTGACGCTTCCGACGAAGCGCTCTATGCTGTCCCTGTCACGGATGTATCCAGTGTCGCCAAGGCACTTTCGGATTTACTTGCGGGAGAGAATATTCAGACATCGCTTGCTCTGTCAGGCCCTTTTTCCACACTGCTGACGGGGAAGCCATTCCCAATAACGTGGAGAGAGAAAATGGTTTTAATGGGCATGTGGATTCTCAGTTATATAGGGCCGGTATGGAGAAATTCGTCCCCTTTTCTGTTGATGTACATCTCTCACCGCATTATGGTTTATTTTAAGATTCCTGGGATAAGTAATACTGTACCACAAGACAATACCAGTGGTAGTAACAGTAACAATAACTCCTCTGGATCAAACCAAAATTCAACCTCATCTTCTGCATCCGCAACAGATCCAACAACAAGTTCGCCAAATTCGCAAACAAGTAGTAGTGTTATTCCCACATACACTGTAAAAGACATGGAGGCAGCGAAGAATGGTCGCGGTTTTTTATTTCTACTCATCCCTCACGGCTCCTTTCACCCTGTCATCCCATCAATCCTTCGTGAGAAACGTTTTACTGTACGGCTTCTCCCCCAAGACGAAAAAGTCTGGAGGACTTGGTTAGCGGCGTATCAGAGTGCGAATGGCGAAGCAGCAGAGGCAGTGGGCCTCTCTGCTGTTGCACTGCGCCAAGGGCGAATGACCGCGGCGGTGAAGCCCGTCTCGGCATCACTGGTGAGCTGGGTATGTGACCTGGTTGATGGCACTGTTGTGGCAGATAAAGCTATCCCAGTATCTTAGGATAAGCAGAGAGAGAGAGAGAGAGAGATTAAAAAAAAAAAAAGATAGATGAAGAGAGAGAGAGAGAGAGAGAATAGGTGAGTAAGACTTGCATTGTTGAAAACGTCGAAATAATAGATAGAAATACAAGAGGCGCGTTATATAAGTTTATTGAGTTACACTTTCTTTATGCTCCGATGAGGAAGGCTTATTTGCAGAAGTTGTGCACGTGCATGACTCGCTGTGTGACTATTGTCAATATTTTATTTTATGAATTTAGAAGAAAATCATTTTGTTGTTGTTATTTCTGTAACCTATTTTTTAATTCTGTTATCTGTGTAATCAATGAGTTTTATTCGACATTACAATTTTGCGCACTCCTCTCCTTTCTATCTTTTACTTTCACATTCTCTAACTCTCTGACCCTTTTATGTGTTGTAACAGTGTAATTTTTATTTTTATTTTCTTTCAGTATTTCCTTTTTTCTCTCTCTCTCTGTGTGTGTGTGTGTGTGTGTGTGTGTTTGATTATTTTTATTTCTTGTGGATCACTAAATGTCGGGGGGCCATAACAATGCGGCGGTGGTATATGCCCGCGCTGAGGAGGCTAAGCGCCTGGGCCCTGGGCTCCGTCCCATTCCCTCGTACGAGCTCTACAAGGCCGCACGTGAGGAGGAACTCCGCTGCTACCGCAGTCTCTGTCGCGTTCTGTACATGCACAGCGGTGGCCAGCTCACCAAGCAGCAGTCCCGTGTGCTGGAGGATGTGCGCGAGGAGCTCTGCATTGACGTGCCGCGTGCCGAGGCGGAGATGGTCGACGCTGCGGAGGATGCCCTTATCGCAGGTGTCGCCGCTTCTGGGATTTTAAAGCGCCGCGAGGAGTTCTTTGATGGAGTTGTGGACATCCCGCTTGACGCGCTGCAGGACGGAGAGGTTTCGATCGACGACCGAAATGCGCTTTACGCGCCGCCGGTGAAATCCACACGTACTGAACAAAGTGTGGCATCCTCTGTCCAAGCCTCATCACGCCGCGCACAACCCGCACGCATATCGAACGTGGCGCTTTTAAAAGTCATAGACAAGATTGGCCATGAAGTGGAGATGTCCAGTCACAAACTGCTTTACTCTAATTCGAAAGAGGAAGAAGAAGTGTGTCGGCGGAATCTGCAGGCGAAACGGGAACAGCTGCAACAGCTCCTGCGAGAGATGGACGGTACTGCCGGGGAATACTCAAAGAGCTCCAGTTCTATGCCGTCCGAGAATGTCTTTTGATAATTCCTCGCGGACTTGCAAAGGAGGTGAGGAAGGCAGACAAGGAAGACAAAAAAGGAATAAAGAATGTGAGCAAATCTCAATCCTTTTAAAAGAAAAAATATATATATATATTCTGTTACTTGTTGTTGTTGATTCATAGCCGTTTAGGAAGAACCTTTGTAGTTTTACTCATCCATTACGGAAAGCGTACAACAGTAAAGAAGAAAAACCATTGTGTGTGTTGAATTGCTATTCGTGGTAAATAATAACTTTAGTTTTTCTGCGAGATGTGTCACGGAATCGTTCTTTTTTTTTTTTAATATTCATACTTATTTTTTATTCGTCTTAGCTATTGGTTTGCAAGCGGTAGAATATGCTGAAGCAAAAAGAATACTTTGTATAATTGATTATTTTTTTTTTGTTCATTTACAGGGGGGTTGGGAAAACTAATAATAATAATAATAATAATAATAACTATTATTTTTGTTATTCTTTTCACCTAAACGACTGTCTGAAGATGCGCTGTACCGTATGTCGCAGCGCGGCACGAAAGTGTGGTCGTAAGCAGTACAATGGTGTTCGCACAGCAGCCCAGTTTGTATTATCTCTTCTTCGTCAATCGATATCCGATAAATCTTTTTGTTCCAGCAACAGTGAAACCCTAAAATCTGAACTCTTGGGTGTCCCCCCCTCTCTGGCGCATGAAGGACCTCTGAGTCGCTCGCAGTTAAATGTCTTTGCTTCCATTCGCGATGAAGACCTCATGCGCATATTGGATGATGTGTTGCCCGATATGCTCTCCCCACCACCTTCATCACATGTAAAGGAAATGTGGCCGTTGAGTGTGCAAAAAGCCTACACCAGTGAATTTCTGCAGTTAAAGGAAAAAGAAGACAATCATTCTCGACCATCGCGCTTTGAAGCCGGTCTGACGGCATTGCGCGTATTTGGTGAATTGCATAACTGTAACGGCAATCATAAACTTTCTAACCGGTGGAAGTCATGTATAGATGGCTACACGCTTATGCTGCCGGATCGCTCAGCATTGCATGAACTAAAGAATTTACCGCAGGAAATTGGTATAGGTGAGCTTCTCTTAACTACACTTGGGAGGGGGGAAGGTATGGATAAGGTTGAAACTATTCTTGATGTTGGCGGGGGAAACGGATTCCTTGCTGTTCAGTTAGCCGAACTGTTTCGTTGCAACTCTGTTGTTATCGATCCTTTTACACCAAAGCACGCATTAGACAATTCCGATTTTCCACACTGGTCTGACACGCCACGAGTACGACCTCGAGTATTCTATCATTCCCCACTTCATCGCATACAACGTCGTGTTGCGGATGTGAAATGGCATGTTGACACAGATTCGGTGAACTTTGATCGTTCTATACTTGTTTCCAAACATTTGTGTGGTACAGCAATAGATGAGTGTTTTAAACATCTTGCGGCCGCGAACCGATTACCCCGTGTTATTCTAGTTATTCCGTGTTGCTTTAATAAAGGCCATTATATGGAATATTGTAATCATGCTTATATTCAGCAAGCCGTTGGCGTTCAGACGGAATTGGTATGGGATAGGTGGACAAGGTTAACGGATTGGAATCGTTCCTGCATACAGGAGAACTCATGTTGCCCATCATCTAGGCGTCGGACGACACTTTATGATATGTTGCCTTGTGTAGATACCATATCTATGCTTGTCGAAACCATTCTTAATCATGGAAGAATGTTGTGGCTGCAGCGGATGGGATACGATGCCTATAGTGTCGTGTATGTTCCTCGTTGTGTTACACCAAAGAACCGCGCCATTGTTGCTGTGCGCCGTGATCTGCATTACTGAATTTTGGAAGAATGCATCTAAAGAAAAGTGTAATAAACATTCATATACATGTAATTTAAAGGTTTTATATGGATTTATGGCTTATTTGCGCTGAAAGTTTTTTTTTCTATTTTTTTTTTTTTTTGTTATTCTTGTTGTTATTCTACGAGCACTTTTTTTTTTTTTTGAAGTTTTCGCTTTTATTATTTTACTGAAAGGAATAGTGATTTTTTTTTTTTTTGTCTTCAATGCGTGGATCTCCTCACAAACGAGTATCACGTCCTCCGCAAAGGTTCGTACTCATGATTCTTATCTTCCTTAGTATAACAGCATTTTGTCTGTTGGCAGTGCGCTCGAGTTCAGTTGCAGAGCCATTGTCTGTCAGTAACAACGCCTCACCCCCTTCAGTGGCCAAAGACTATGCATTTACAATCATCGTCTTCACCTACGCAAGACCAGATGGTCTGCAGGTAACGTTAAAGTCTATTCTGGATTCGGACTACTCTAAAGGAGTTGAAACTTGCATAGACCTTGAAGTATTTGTTGATTACCCTCGTAGTGAGGAAGCTCATGTAAAGCATAAACAGGCAGTTACTATGCAGATGCTAAATAATATTTCCTGGCCTTATGGCCGTCTTCGCATCCACCGGCGAGTGATCAATGCGGGTCTTCGGCACTCTATCATGGAGGCATGGTACCCAGCAAGCGACCGAGAGGTGGCGGCTTTTTTTGAAGATGACGTCCAGGTTTCGCCCTACTGGTTTTCCTGGACATACGATGTGCTCACGCGCTACGCACCAATCAAGAATGGGGCCATAGATGTGGATTCACACTTTATTGGGATTTCACTATTTCGCCCTATTCACGATGAGTTGTCTGGAATAGATGTTGAGGTGCGTAGTGGTAATGCCCCTTTTCTTCTTCAGCAGCCGTGCAGTTGGGGTGCGGTATACTTTCCGCAACGATGGCGCATGTTTCGTGTTTTTTTTGACGAGAACAAACGGCATGACATACCCGTCAAGTTACCAGGAGGTGGTTTAAATCCCGCTAGCAACGGTTGGGATTTTGCTAGTTCGTGGAAAAAATATCTTATCTATTACATGTACGTGAATGGTTTGTACATGGTGTACCCGAATTTTCCGAATAGAGTTGTGCTTTCCACGAGTCGCATGCTTGTTGGCGAACATAGAACACCGCCAAAATCTAAATTTGTGCTGCCTATTTTAAGCAGGAGCTATATGAAGAATGGGGACATTGAGCGAAGTTTTTCTTATTTTCCACAGATGAATGAACTGAAGACGTACGATATAATGTTTCACGAAGTTGCAGGCATTCAAGCGCTTCCAAACTACGGGGGTAGGCATTGAATTTATATTTTAGGTTTTTTGATTTGTTTTGTTTTGTTTTGTTTTGTTTTCCCGTAGAGAAAGATGGGTTTTTTGGCATATCTGCGCTCTCTTTGAGAGCGCTTGTGCACAAGAATGTATTGTTCTGTCTGTATCCGTGTCTTGTCGATGGATATTTGCATTGATATTATTAACGAGAGTTTGTAAAGAAAAAGTGAATCGGCCTCTTTTTTTTTTTTTTTTTTTGCATTATAGCCACTTCAACAACGATAAATCCTTGTAACATTTCTACCTTAAACCAAAGAAAAGTTTTTATTTGTTGTTGTTGAATGGCTATGTATTTCTAAAAGAAATTGTTTTCAACACCATATTCCTGATATATCTGTGATTACGTTTTATACTCTCTTCTTCACACATTGTATTTTATTATTATTACTATTTTATTCGACTTTTCCTTTTTTTTTTCATGTTGTGTTCGCTATCTCTTTTGTTTTTTCTGTCACACACACACACACACAATTACAATTATATATATATATATATATATATATATATAATAGGATAGTTCGTATAAGTGATTCGGATGGCGTTGGTGGAGCCCCTTGTGGGGCACTTGCTTTCAAAGCACGCCGATGTCGTCAAGGATGGTCTCGAAAAAATTCAGAGAGGTGCCGAGCAAAGTAAAGCCTTTTCAACAAGTTTTCTTTTACACCGAGAAGGATTTCTGGCTCTTCAAGAACTGTTGAAAAAACAAGAGTACGCCTCTCTCGTGCTGCGCACAGTAGCGCGGCTTGTTGAAACTTGCGATAATGCAGGTGTGCGATCCATTACTTTGCGAGACATGTGCCGCGGCAAGTCGTTCTGGGTCATTCGCACGGCTTTAACTACACTTTCAGATGAAACTTTACCAACTTCCATAGCGGCTATTGAGTTTTTATCCATTGTCGCTGTGTGGGTACCGAAAGTAGTTTTGGCTCGCTTTGAAAACAGCGTTCCGTTTCACCTCGCCGCATTTCGCCTGCAATTGCCGTACTCTCAGCGAAGAATACGATTAGTTCGGACACAGTTTCTCATTAATCTTGTTGCCTCACCTCGTGCCACCGCAGTAGAAGCTGTGGTGTGCAAGCACGGATTCCTCACACATCTTCTTGAGGATGCCGCGGAGCTCCTGCAAGAAGGTACAGAGGTTGGCGTTCAACTTGCTCAGGCTTCTCTGCGTGTGCTGCGCAAGCAGTTCTTAGAGGGAGATATGCCTTCAAATGAAAAGAGAGCAGTGCTTTTGGGACAAAAAAACATTACGCGACTTCTTGTGAAGGCTTTAGATTTTGGTCCAGTGTCTGAGTACGCAGCGAATATTATCTATCGCATCGCTGTGGAACTGGTGGAATCTCCATCCGACTATAAAGTCATGCGAATGGAATCGGAAGACCGAGGAATGCCAAACTATCTCCTTTTCTTTATTCTGCGGCACTTGCGACCTAAAAGTTCATCCGTCTGTGCACGCCTCGTAACGTTTATTCTTCATCAAGCACCGGACTTAATCCGACCATACTTTACGCGTATTTCTGGTCACTTGAGAGATGATGGTAACGAAGGTTCTGTGTCCGCTGCAACAGCCATGGTGGCTACGCTCAATATCATGACTCGAGTAATGTTGGCACCCGTACCATACCATATGTCTAGTGGAAAGGCGAAGTTGCAAACAATTGACGCAAAGGCGGTCACATTCTTTAGCCTTAATGCACAACACATTTCTGAAGAAGTGTGTCCAGCATGGGTGGGAGAATATGTTCATCGTGTGATTAACGGATCTACGGATCTTCTTATGCTTTCCTTTGCAATGCAACTAACACACGCCGCACTCACACGTGCCAAGACTGTTCAACATCTCGTGCGAAAGATACAAGATACCCAGAAGTCTGAAGGGGATCGTAAGAATGATGAGGATGATGATGACAATGATGATGACGATGAAACAGATGAACAGGTACAAGAACAACGACGATGGCAACAAGACGGAGAGGAATGGGTCACATTTGATGCCAAAGTACAGGCCGCTCTTCTTAAAGCGCTTCCCCGTCGCGAAGAGTTCTGGCACCGTATGACTCAGCAGCTTCATCCCCTTATGCTTCGAGCGATTCAAGAAAACGACACAAATGGACGGGAAAAACTTGCCTTTCTCACGCAACGCATGATTCTTCTTATGGAATTGTATAGTGACGTCTTCTCTCTCCGCTCGTCCTGGCTTAGCGCAGTGCCTTCGCATCTTCCCACTTTTCGAGTTTGTCCGAATCCGATCACAGACGCGCTTCGTCGTGGGGAAGGTGTGGTGACACCATGGCCAGCACCAAGTATTTCTGCGCTTTGTTCGTTACTTGTCTCCTCCCTCTCCAGAGGCGTCTCCATGACCAAATTGCATCACGTAACGATGAGCAGTCCCTCTGGTGGTGTACTGGAATGGCCTTTATTGATGAACATCATGTTATGGGCTGTAAAACATTCCAATCCGAGCGATAATGAAGGGCAAATTGCATTGGCATGGGTTGCGCGCTTGCTGCAGTGGACAGTGCATAGTGTGACGGTTCGTTTTATGTGTGAACTGGAGGAGACATATCTTTGGCTTAGCTTTCTAAACGAATCTACACTCCCGTGTTTTATGCACTTAATCAATAATCTTTTACAACGTAATCTTTCAAAGTCAGCGAATCGCGTTGCAGAGGAACTCATGCAAGGAAACTCCGGTGTTCTTGTGTCCGCTGCATGGACATTCATTTCCAAAGCGAAGGAGAAATTTGCTGAGAATAGTAAGAACCATAACGGAAAAGCGGGAGACAATGAAGCATTGGTGAATGGAAAGAAAAAAGTATCCGGCAAAGGTGTGCAGTCTCAAAAAAAAACAAAAGAGGCATTGTCATCTGAACTGTGGAGCGATGATATGCGTGAAAACCTCCATGCGTTTGAAAGTGTCGTCAAACAGGTGGAACAAGAGTGGCCCACTCGGGCAAACCGAATGCAAAAGTCTCTCCCATTTCTTTTCAGCACAATGTCATCGAATCCCACGGAGAGTGAAGGAAAAGAAACGGAGGAGAGGTCCTCCTACGGCAAGCGTCGCATTGCGCTGACAAAGCTGCAAACAGAAACAGAACACCGCGCACTGCGACCGCACTACGAGCAGTTGATTCAATTCTGTCGCACGTTACATCCACCGATGACTGCCACATCCACTGAAGAATCCGAACTGCTTTCGCTGCTTAGTAATGTGACGGATATATGTGCCATGCCACAGGTACTTTTTCAAAAATGTCCACCTTCGCAATGGTGCCGGTATTCAACCATTGGTTTTTATTTGGCGAGTACAATGCTTTTGCATTTAGGAAAAGTGTCTGGGGACAGGCAGGTGCTGTCTGCACTCACAGAAATGGTGTGGTCACTGCTTCGCGCAGTTTCAGAAGATGTGGAGGCGGTTGGTTCCAGTCTTTTGGACCAACGACGCGCTGAGGATTCGCATATTGGGTTTTTTGTCTTTCTGCTTGCCGCCACTCGGACACTGCTGTACGAATGGAAGTGGCGGGAGAGCTCAGCCGCACATGGTCAACAACATATCTCCTTTGATGAAAAAACGTTTAGTAATAATGCCGGATTGCTCATGCGCACGTATGGCGGTACAGTAAGTACTGCGGATCGGATTCGCTACGCCACACTTCTTACAATGCATTATTTCAAACAAGGCTATGCACAATCGCAGCCGCAAAAAGTGTCATGTGAGGAATGTGACGCGGACGCGGACAGCAGAGATGCCGCTGCGGATGCGGTGGAGAGCGATGGAGTGGATATTGTCAGCGAGAGGGAAGATCAAAAGCATGTGGAGGTTACAGTACCGAATGACTGCGATGCAAACAATGGAGCGTTCCAAGAGCTACAGCAAAAAGAGAAAAAAATGGCAGCAGCGTATGTTTTCTCGGGAGCGCTAATCCCCAGTGCTGTGATGATACGCCGTTTTCTTATCATGGACCACCAAAGCACTCCGCACATTACACCGGAAGTGGATATGTTATCGCTCCTTGTCGACACATGGACTGACGATGAGGTTGTGGCATCTTCGCTGCAATGTCCTGCGCGATTGCATAACACTATTTTAGTTGGAGGCAGTCATGGCGTACATGACGGATGGAATGTTCTGCGCAGTGTCTTTCCGGAATTCTCCACGGATGATGATGTCCCGCTTGCTTCCTTTGAAACGCTCACCTCCTCTGCTGTGATGGACCCGCGGTATCTCGTTCCGCTGCTGCACACTGTTTTATCAATCCCGGAGGAGCAGTTGCCGCGCAAAAACATTGGCACCAAATGTATTCCGGTACTTTTGAGATCTCTCTCTTTTGTTGACCCAGGTCTTCGGCGAATGGGAGGCGCCGCATTGTCTGTTGTATGGACTCCAAGTGCCCCAACACGCATTGTTATTGGTTTTGCCCGTTTAAAGCTTTCGCAGTTGGCTGCAAAGAGGGAGCGGCCTGTCTCACACAAGTCGCAGCCGCCGCAACGGACGAACGGAGAGGATTGGAATTGTCCACGACTACCCACACCGCTTTCTGTCTTTCTTGTAATGGCATTGAAACCTCTTGCGGACGCGGGGTATCCACTGCATAACGATATGGTTCGTTTTTTGCTTCGTACCCCGGAAGGGTTTTCGACTCCTGTCCCATTGTCTTCATTTCTCACGACATTTCCGCTTGGTTGCGTCACAACTCCTGTGATGATTCAGCGAAATGAGGCCGCGCAACATGCGGAAGGGCGCGGCAGCATCGCAGCCATCTCAGCAAACGAAGTGGTGGAGCAACTACGCGCAGAGGCCCCCGTTCAACTGCAGTTTATTCTACGTCTTATTCAACACTCCTGTCAGACGAATGGTGATATCATGGCCCTTATGCATTCCTATGCACTTCAGAGTGTGATGATGCTTGCCTCAATGGTTGCGGTCTCGTCTGAAATTCGCCTGCAATTAATTCGCTGTTTGCATGACGTGTGTGTCACCTCCGCCGCGGTGGCCTCACAGGCGGTTGAACAGGGCCATGTGCTTCCCTGGCTCTTGGGCTTTGCCTATCAACTCACACGCGAGTACGGGGAGGCGGTTCATCTATACGGGGAGCCGTTATTTATGCAAACTCTACAGCTGCTGCGGAAAATGTGTCCAATGACTCCGGCGCTTCAGGTGCAACAGACTCGTCAACAAGTGGAACACATTCGATTGGCACTTATCGCAAACCGCGTGACGACAAAAGCTGCATTGGACGGAATCAATGAAATCGCGCGTGTGGTGGATGAAAAAAGGAGCCGTGGAGGTCACTTGGGGGGACAGAACTCAATGGGAAAAAGACCGGCAAGTTCTCATCGTTTATCACATAACACAAAGCGTCGACGATATTAAAACCGGACCTTTTAATGAATACCTGATGCCTCTGCGTGTGCATTTTTTCATTGTTTTTATTTTTTTTTTTCTTTTTTTTTTTGTGTGTGTGTGATGAACTAAAGAAAAATTATTTATTAAAAATATTAGATGCATCAGAACATCAACAACGACGATTAACACAAATTTCAAGGTCTACTATTCGCTAATATATAAAGAAACAAACACACATAAACACATATATATATATATATATGTATGTGCATGTGAATGGTGGTGAGTTCCAAATGCGCACTTGTGTGTGTGTGTGTGTGTGTAGGGAGGAGGGGTGTCTTTGTGTATGGACAGCACCACTGCCTCATGCAACTACTTACATTTTTTCCTTGTGTGACATTTTTCTGTTTGTAATTATCATTATCATTACTTTTCGTAGGCGTTTACTCTTTTTTTTTTTTTTGCTTTGCATATTTTATGTTTTTCTCATCTTTGTCTCCACGTTTCTTTCCCCTTTCTGCATTTTTTTTGTCTATTTTAAAATTTTCGTTTTTGTACTTTTTTTCGCGTGTGTGTGTGTGTTCGTTTCGTTGTTGTTGTTGTAAAACAAAACAATAATAAAAAAGACTCAGGAAGGTGAGTTTACCCCCGAAAGAGCATTTCGAATCCTTTATTGGGGAAGTGTCCTTCTACTCTTGCGTTCGCGGCACCTATGCTTTGTGATTGTGACACTCAAGTTCGCTGTGTTGCCTGGGGTGGAAATAAACGATTTGTGTGTGCCACCGGAAAGTGTCGCTTTAGCGCTTTAAATGCTGTTCAGGTGCCTGGATACCTTCGCATTTTGCCCTCTCTCTCTGAGGCCGGAGAGGAGTCTGTTATTGTCCGCTTTGAGGCTGTTTTGCATCCGGGCAACCGCACAACAAGTGTCTTGGCAACGGCATCTTCATACACACGTGAATCGGTATTATCTGTTCTAGAAGATGAGCGCTTCAGTCCAAAGTGGTATGTGGCAAAGGCAGCTTATATTTACCCGATGGAATCGTACCGTACAATTGTGGATGCCTTGGGTCGAGTGACAAGTCCGCGTGTGCAGGTGGAAGAGATTCCAAAATACTTTTTTAGCGCTCTAAGAGGTGCCGTAAGTGTACTTGAACAGCACGAGCGCAATGTGGATGGAGATCAATCCCAAAATGCAGATCCTGAAGATGCAGTATATGCACAGTTGCGTTCATTTCAGAAAAGGGGAGTGGACTTTATCATTGCCCGTGGTGGACGCGGAATGATAGCAGACGATATGGGACTTGGTAAGACAATTCAGGCGATAGCCGTTGCGCATCATTATCGGGATGAGTGGCCTGTTCTTATTGTCTGTCCCGTTTCACTTATGGAAAACTGGGCGAAGGAGATTACACGGTTTTGTAGTATTCCATCAGGACGCATTGCTATTCTACGAGCGAAGTCAAATTCTGTAACGGATATGCATAGTGTGGTCATCGTGCCTTACACTCAACTTAAAAAAATTGGTAGTATTGCTTTTAAAGTGGTAATTTTAGATGAATCCCATTTCATTAAATCCACTGATGCTGTGCGAACAAAAGAAGCACTGCAATGGTGTCTTGCTGCACAACGTGTGATTCTCTTGTCTGGAACACCCGCCTTGTCCAAGCCAATTGAACTGTATCCGCAGTTGCAGGCTATTGTTTCCCCATCAATCTTACCTTCTATGCGACAGTTTGCCGCAAGATATTGTAATGCTCACATGACACCCTTTGTACCGGTCTGCGCCAAGGGACACTCAAATATGAGTGAGTTGCATGTACTGCTTCAACATTTTATGATTCGGCGTACCAAAAAGGAACTTGGCACTGAGCTTCCTTCGAAAAGTCGTCAGCGGCTTTTTATGTACATCACACCAAAGGAGCGCGAAGCACTTGAAAAGGATGTGATGGCCCTTCGAAACTCCATGAATGCGGATTCTTCTTTTGCACCTTCGCGATCGCTTAATGCTTTTGAGCTGAAAAGTGCGACGGCTCGTGCGAAGATCCCAGCTGTGCAGGACTATGTACGTGACACAGTGGAAAAAGTAGCGAGTGCAGGTGAGAAAATTATCATTTTTGCGCACCACCAACACATGATGGAAGCTATTCGTGAGGCTGTGCAATCTGCTCGTCCGAAGCAACCGCTCGACTACATCACTATTGCTGGTGAGACCCCTGCAGCGGAGCGGGAAAAACTTACCTCACATTTTCGTGAGAGTCCGAACTGTCATGTGGCGGTTCTTTCCATGCATTCCTGTGGTGTTGGTCACAACTTGACCTGTGCGTCTACGGTGGTTTTTGCGGAGTTGGATTGGAACCCTACAACGCACCTTCAATGCGAGGATCGCGTGCATCGCATGGGGCAGTCGTCGCCCTGTTTCATTTACTATCTATTCGCGGAAGGAACGGCCGACGGCGTCATTTGGCCCCTCCTTGACACAAAGCTCACCGTCACAAGTGCGCTGCTCGAGGACAGGTCGAGTGTCGCGGGTCGCGTAGCCCTTGTCGAAGAGCCCGGCCCTTCCGGCGGTGCGTGGAGCGCCGATGCCGAAACGCGACGAGTGCAGCGGACGGACCTGAGCGCGCCGTCGGCCTCGCAGGAGAAGCGGCAGGCGACGCTCCACGGCTTTATCGGCTCGCAGGAGGCCCGGACACCGCCGGAGCGGCGGTCAGGCCAAGGCCTGGGGTCAGGGCAAGGGTCAGGGCAAGGCCAAGGGTCAGGGCAAGGCCTGGGGTCAGGGCAAGGGTCAGGGCAAGGCCAAGGGTCAGGGCAAGGCCAAGGGTCAGGGCAAGGCCTGGGGTCAGGGCAAGGCCAAGGGTCAGGGCAAGGCCAAGGGTCAGGGCAAGGCCAAGGGTCAGGCCAAGGCCTGGGGTCAGGGCAAGGGTCAGGCCAAGGGTCTGAGTCAGACCCGGAGCTGCTGCTCGACATGGCGGAGCTGCGGCAGCGCCGTGAGGCCGCGAGGCCGCCGCCCACGGAGCGCTCACCAGCCGTGAAGGCGCCGATGAGACAGGCGACACTTGTAGGGGCGCCCGCGGCGCGGCAGGAAGAGAAGCCTACGGGCTCGCCACCAGCAGGGCGCACATCGACGTTGTTTCGGGTAAGTTATGCCCCAGCAGCCGCTGCGGCACCGGCACCGGGTGCGGCGGCGTCGACGCCTCCGTCACCAGGACCACTGCGCTCTCCATTTGTGGTTCGGCCACCGCAGCAACAGCAACATCAACAAGAGGGGCAGAAAGGATCCACCGCATCTTTGGTCACGACGGTGCTGCAGCCCGGTAGCGCTACAGCCCCTCACGCTGTGGCATCCAAAAAGAATATTAGGGATGAAAGCGTGCGGCTCGTGGTTGCGCCACGCTCAGAGGAAATCCGAAATTATAACTCACGGAGAACACTTTTTACATTACCTGAGAAAAAGCCAAGGCATGAAGGTGAGTAGATGCAGGTATTGCTTTATTATTCAAATTTGTTTTCTTAAGACACCCTTATTCGTCTTAAAGAGAGGTGTGATACGCCTTGAAGCAGAAGGAAAAATGAAAACATATTGTGCGCTGTGGTTTGGGTAATTTTTACATGGCAATTCGTTACACGGGAGAGTCCTCCCTTTTTGTTTTACTTGTTGAATATATATATATGTATATATACATATATTGGTGTATTTTATCTCTCATTCTTTTTTGTTTCTTTATTTTATATACCACAATAGGAAATGTGCCCTAGAACTGCGGTAAAGGGTAATGTGGGTTCGCGCGCATTCATTAGAAGAACACGTGGATTAAGACGTGGTAAATGGCCTAAGGAGCTCTTCATTGTTTTGCTCATTTTTGTATTTGTTTGCATAATCTGTTGGCCAAATTTAAGAGTAGATAAAGCTGAGCAACTAACAAACATAATCAACCCACCCACAGTAAGTTATAGTGAATTCATTAGCCTTGCGTTACGTTCGCTTGCGCAAAACATTAACGAGGGAAAGCCACCAGGCGCTCAAGGAGAACGTTGTAGAGTATATCGTTGTGCATTATTGACTCCGCGAATGACAGCCGCGTGTGCCGCATTACTTGTTGATGGCATTCCTATGGATTCAAGTGATACAGCAAGACAGGCAAATGAACAAAGTTGTGGAGTTCTTCTCCCTCCTGATCAACCTAATTCAGTTCGACTGTGTCGTTTGAATAACGAGGAAAGGACAACAAACGGCCAAATGGGTTTTTATGCTGGAACGGAGGAAAACATACTTAAATCCATTCCACGGCAGGTGGAGAAGATGCGGCAAAAGGCAGAAGCGCACTCTATGAACTCCCCATTATTGCCGGATCTTCTTGAAGCGGTGAGTGCGGCGGATGAAAGACATGACCTCACCAATAGCGATGCATTCTGTAATAGTATACCTCAATTGCAGCCGAACGAAAAGTCATATGTTGGTGATACTGAAGGTGTAACAAGTGATGTACAAGTTTTAAGTACAGCATACTTGTTTCTTCATACGCCAAACATAGATGCTTTGGATGAAAGATTGTCTTCCATCATGTGCAGTAGCCCCATAACGTATCTCATGTGGGATCATACGTATTTATTGCCTATGAACCGTACTACCCAGTTGTTACGTCCTTTTATTTTGAAACTGGTGGAGTTTATAGAACAAAACTGTGAAATGAAAATGATGAAAAGTGTTTATGAAGAAAAAGGCTCTTCTCAGAGTTCATTTCAAGTAATGCGCGTCAGATGTTCTACGACACAATTATTAGAGTGGAGTGAAGTGAAGAAAATATCACGATGGCATAGCCTTAATGCAGAGGATGTGCGACTCATTAAGCACAACCATGCTTCACATCAGCCGCTACTGTGTGAGAACTTTGGTCACGCACTGACACTTTCAGAGGTCGTTAAATTTGGGAAAAAGACGGCGGTTTTTATGGGGACTTGGAAAGGAAAGGAGGTTTTGGTAAAATTATTTCACCCATATCAATACTTCAGCTTTGTAGGATTTCGTAAATTTATGGAAAAGAGTACAGTCCGAAGTCCATTAATTCACTACCCTTCCTTCAGTTGTTATTCTTCTACATACGAGGCTATCTTTCAGGTACAACGTTTTCTTGACGAGTTTCACACACTACAATCAGTTGTCACTTCATCGAAAAAGTCGAATGCTCTTCCACTGGTAGCGCGTGTGGAAATAGCAATTCAGATTGTATGTCTGTTTTATTTTTTGCACGAACAAAACCCGGCAGGTTTTTTTGTTTACGATGATAATCATCCAAGCCAATATCTGCTTAAAAAATTACCGGACAGTTCCTACATTGTCCGTCTTATTGATATTGATACATTACAAATTGGAATTCAAGATAGTACAACTGGGGATAAGGCGAAAATTTCTGTGGCGTATCCATACGGAAATATAACGACACATTGTCGCTGCTTTTACTGTAGGGGTCGCTCAAGTTGTCAATTTTTTAATACGCAAGAATCATATGAAGCTTGTGGTCAGGTGAGTGAACCAAAAGCATGGAGACATGAGTTCCCGCATCTCATTGACCCCAGACGCCAGTGTAATGGCAGTAGCGATATGTGGTTTGAAGCCCAACTTCTATACTTTCTTTTTATGGGTAAAATAGCTTGGCAGACTAAGGACAGGAATGCTTTACTTGAGAGCATTCGAAGAAAGGCTATGCCATCTTTGAAGAAAAGGAAAGGCGAAAACAAAGCTTGGAAGAGCATTCGTGAATTGCTCTCCCAAATGTTGCTTGATCGCCCATCAGAGGAAAAAGTGTTACAAAGTCTGTTGGACATCTGCACCCAGATGGGGTGCCTTCAAGCGAGTTGTCCTGCCGTATATTCTCTGCATGATGCGCTCTATTCTTCACCAGCAGCGCTACCATTGGGTTAGGGATGATGCTTTGCTTTGGTTTATTATTATTATTATTATTACTATTATATGTGTTTGTGCGTATGCGAATTTATGTCTGTGCCTGTGTGTGTGTGGGTATGTGTTTAATACAATTGTTGTTGTAATGGGTTTTTTTTTCTTTTTAATTAAAAAGATAATTTGTGTTGTGTTGTATAAATACATTTTGATATTTTTTTTTTTCTTAGCAATAACACAAATACTGGATGGGTGTACTACAACTTTCTTTTCTGTACCTTCCTGTTTAAACTTTGTCATCTTTTCTTCCCCCAATAATAATAATAATAATAATAATAACTTTTTGTTGTTGTTTTGATCTACTTCTGGCAAAAGGAAGCTCTACGAGTGTGAATAAGACATGCAGCTTCTTAATGGAGCCAATGAGGTTATAGGCCGCGAGATTGTGTTTAGGCCAATCGAGTTTGAACGTTATCGAAAGCCGTGCATTGTTTCCTACCCTCGCCAGGCCGTTGTCTTGAATCCACAGCACACAAGAGAGCTCCGTGATCTTACGCGGAAGAACGATACCAACGGGCACAGCGAGGAAGTTGCGAAGTCTAAGGAATCCTTAGCTTCAGCGAACGACGGCAGAGAAGGTGATGGTGACATTGACGATGACGATCCGTTATTTATGGAAGACAATATGATGCTTTGCAGTGATGAGCAGCTTCACCAATCTTTGCAACTTCGCTGGAAACAAGTTGGACCTAGTGGGTGCGGTCTGCAGAATGTGGGGAACACATGTTTTGTGAACTGTGTACTTCAGGCAATTGCGCACACCCCTGCGCTCGCACATTACTTTGCGACGACTTTCAGAGCGCCTTGCAACAAAGTACCAGGAGCGCCATGCGACTACGCCTATGCACTTGGTGAGACGATAAGGAAAATTCATGCCTCTTCCAATGGTGCGTACCGACCAGGTCTTATTTTGTCAAATATGAAAAACCTTTCTCCGCATTTTAGGCTTGGTAGACAGTGTGATGCACATGAATTCGCTGTGCAGCTCTTACATGCCTGTCATAAAGCAATACTTTTTCGTCAAGTTGGCTCGAAAAAGATTTCGCTGCGCGTGGAACACACAAATACACTTCAACGAATTATTGGTGGATATCTTCGCTCTCGCGTCTCGTGGAGTAGTAACGAAGAAATTGATCGTTTAAAAATCGCTGGTAAGGTACAAGAATCTATTGATTTACGAATGAAAATGAACTCAAGAGCTTCTAAAACGTGTGATGCTTTGGCTTCTAACACATTTGATCCATTTATTATTCTTAATGTGGAAATCGCAGGGCATCTTTTGGACCATTGTTTAGCCAAATTTTGTGAAAAGGAAAGAATTGACGGACGTTCTTACCACACACCGCGTGGAGTTGGGGTACGAGCTACAAAACAGCTTGAGATCCACAAACCTCCTAACGTTTTCGTCATTCACATCAAGCGGTTTAACGCGATGGGGGCTAAAATCGGCAAATTTGTGCAATATCCTAAAATACTCAACCTCGCGCCTTACTGTTCCAAGGAAGGGCTTGAAAAAGGAATGGGAAAGCAAAAACCAGGCGTGGGTGAACCAAAGCTTCTTTACGAGCTTAACGCTCTATGTGTACACGAAGGGGGAACTCTTAATTATGGGCACTATTATAGTTTGGTGCGAGCCCGCAATGGCACATGGTTGCTGTTTAACGACGAAAAAGTTTCGCACTGTAGCGAGGAACGGGCATTGCAGCAGCAAGCATATATGCTTTTTTATTCTAGAGTGGAAGTGGCATCATCTAAAAAAGAAAAACACGTTGGGAATGCATCACCGACCATGGCACATGCGAAGGCATCGACAAATAATGTGCAACGGTTACAGAGGGAAACAAAGTTAGACCTTGGTCGTGAGTTAACCAAAGAAGAGATCGATAGAATTATAAAGGAACGAATGTCGCACACTCAGAATGGTGTAGCTCATGAAGTAAATAAAAGTGATGAGGAAGGCAAGTCTAACCACAAGTATTTGAATGGATCAATGAACGGGAATCATCTTCACACTAATGGAGAAGTAAAGCAAGATGCGGATAAGGTCAATCATCGCAGTAATGGAAAAATGAATGCCTCTAGTGAGAAGGAAGAGCCCTCTGAGCAGATGCCGCGTCAAAGCCACCCGCGAGATATATACAAGGGCATTGTAAAATATGTCAGACGTCAAACTCTTGAATCAAAGGCAACAAGCACAACAGGAGTGGCTGAGCAGACAGCTTCTGAGGAAAGAAAGGGAGTCCGAAGTATCACTGGTGTAGACGCTGTTGCCGCTGTGGGAGAAATGAAAGATCATTCAGTACCAGCAACTGTTGCCCGCCCACTCCAAGCACCGCAATTCCGCCAGCGAGTGCGAGATCCTATTTGGGAAGAAGAGATGGACCGCGGGCGCGTCAAGAAGGTACGGGTCAAAGCAGACGAATACAGTGAGGAAAATAGATTCCAGAACGTAGAGTTGGAATTTGACAGACGAGGGCGACGAGTTAAACGGTCATCTTTTAAATAACATTACGAAAGCACTGTACAAATTTATATATATATATATATATATATATATATATATATATATATTATTTAAATATATACATTGTCCTTGTTATTGAACCGAATAAATACGTTAAGTGAATTTCTTTTCTAATGAAGTTAAAAGTCGAATTTGAAAAGGATTTCCTATGCCTCTTGCCTGTTCTGCTGTTGTTATTTTTTCCCTTATACAGATCTCCTTTTCAAGAGGGGAGGGGTTCTTGGCATGTGGATTTTTTTTTTTGTCGCGCGGAAATTAAAAAAAAAAAGAAAAAAACGATTTTGGTGAACGCCTTTTGCATATAAGAGTTTCTTGTGAAGAATCATGCATTACTTTCATTTCCATTTTTTCCTCGAGATGCACTTTTTTTAAAAAAATTTTCGTATCTTTTATTTATTTATTATTATTTTTTTTTTTAAAGACATACTCTTGTAGTTTTCAACGAACCAAGCTTACAGCATATTATAAAGGTAAAAAAAAATAAAAAATGATGCGCCGTCTCGCTGTTCAGCCCGTCGCTCGTCGTATGGCGACCGCCTCTTCGTCTGTTGTTGTGCGCCGCGCCTCAACGGTAGCGATCTCTGTGCAAGGGCTTCACTACGTGGGCACCGGCCTCGCAGCTATTGCGCTTGCCGGTGTGGGCCTTGGCATTGGTACAATCTTTGGCAACTTGCTGGTCGCCTGTGCGCGCCAGCCAAACCTGACAAAGATGCTGTTTAACTATGCCATTCTGGGGTTTGCCCTGACAGAGGCTATCGGCCTGTTTGCGCTCATGCTTGCGTTTCTGATGCTCTTCTCGTAGAGAGTTTGGGCGCTGAATGTTATCACTGAGTGCTGATGAGTTGTGGGGCACTGACTTTATGAGCTCAGGGGTCTTGAACAATTCCGCTCAACATGCTGTGTAGTGCAATGGTAGGTAGCGTTCTTATTTATGATTTTTTTTTTTAATATGGATGAATGAAGGTGAAAAACGTAAGGGAATGTTATGAATTAGGCGTATTATTGTATTTTGGTTTTGTTGTTGCAGTAGCTGCTGCGTATGGTGGCAAGTAGGGTGGTAACTATATATATATATATACCATGACTTCCTGCACATACAGACAAAATGCTTTTTTTATTGTGTGTGAATGGTGTTAGGAATTTGAGGGACAAGAGGTACCGTTGTTGATTACGTTAGAAAATGATAGGGCAGAGTACTAAAGGTGGTGAAGTTGGTTTCATCTACTTGAAAACATGAGTACTCAACATGAAGGATATTTGCCTTCGTTAATGATAATTCGTCAACATAGCAGCATCTGTTTTTTTGGTACTAAAGAAAGAATCTTTTTATGACATTTTTCTTTTATTAGTATATATTTTTTTAATTTTGCAATTTTTTTTTTCTTGTATTACACAGTATTAAGTTTTTTTTTGTTCAGTAATCAAGGCAAGGATATACATATAAATAAATAAATATATATATATATCCTAAACTTTTTTTGCTTACATAATCAAAATTTTTACCAGTTGAAAGAGATCAGACAGATAAGTAAGAACTCAAATACTTAAAAGCAAGAAAAAGCGAAAATATGGAGTTGATCAACAGTTTCATTGCGGGATGGATCGGAGGTATCGGCAACTTGGTTGTGGGTCACCCGTTTGACACAATAAAAACACTAATGCAAGACAGCAAAGGAGAATACAAAAACTCATGGAGTTGTGCTCAAAGTATTGTCAAGAAAGGTGGCCCATTCGCTCTTTATAAGGGCGTTGTAGCCCCTATGGCCGGAGTTGGAGCTATCTTCGCAATTTACTTCTTTGCCTACGACGGGACGGAAAAGGTTATACGGCAAATGAAAAACTTGGATTCCACCACTCCGCTTTCTATGCCGGATGTTATTATTTGCGGTGGCAGCACCGGTGTATTTGGCTCTCTCATACTCGGTCCAGCAGATTTGCTCAAAATTCGTCAGCAAACCGCCCTGAACTCTGGTCTGAACATGTCACTTCGTGAGGTCCTGTCAGTCATTTATCGCACAGATGGAGTCCTTGGTTTTTATCGCGGCCTGGGTGCTACGATGCTGCGCGATGTGCCAGGAAGCATGGCCTGGTTCGGCGTCTACGAGTTGACGAAGCAAAAAATGTGTGACAATCCCAAGGCGCCTTCCTTCATGGAGGCTCTCGTGGCCGGTGGCATGGGCGGTCTGGGTATGTGGTCCTTCGCCATTCCCCTTGATGCCATCAAGACTCGTGTTCAGGCGAGTCTCGAAGGGATGGGTCCGATTGGCGCCATTCGAGCGATTTATGGCGAGAGAGGCATACGCGGATTTTACCGTGGTATGGGTCCTGCCTTGATTCGTGCGTTTGCTGCCAATGCGGCATGTTTTGCAGTAAAGGAGCGTGCTCAAAGCACATTGAACGATATGACTAAAATTGGTTCCTAATCTGTCTAACCATGTGCTCGCCTTCATTTGTGCGATGATATGCCGTCACTGTAGGTTTGTGTTTTCAATTTGCGTCTCGTCGACTAGGAGTGCACATACGTATGTATATATATGGTTATATATATATATATATATCAGAGTTTGTGAAAGAAAAAAAAATAGGACTTTATAAAGTGTAGGAAAAGCTTAAGGTACACTGTTTTTATTTTGAAAAACGCATTTTTTTGAATTTTAGTAGTGAGCGAAAAAAAAAAAGAAAATCTAGTAAAGCTTAACTTGTCCAGTTGAAGGATGATTTATTAGGATTTCATTCTATTATTATAAGACCTTGTAAAGAAAACGTCAAATGAAATAGGGGTAATTACTTATTTTTCGAGGCCCAAAATATTTTTTTTTTGCTCCTTGAGCTTTTTTTTTTTTTTTGCATTTTTCTATTTTGTTTTTTTAACAAAAAAGGGGGCATGCAGTTTTGTTCTCGTAGGGGTCTTCCTATTAGAGTTTTGTACTTTGCCTTTTCACCCATATCCCTTTGGTAATCCTTCACCCCAGTTGGGGGGTTATTCAGGGAAGGATAGACCTTTTGACAATCTGCTGCTTCGTAAGACGTTGTTGTAATATTCGTCAGTTTTTCTTTTGAAGGATTTTTTAATTCTGTTAGCGCTTGTCAGAGATGTGGTTTTTTATGATGCGGTAGCACCTTGAGCTTATTCAGAGACATATTTGATTTCCCCTTTTTCTCTCTTTATTTTATAATTTAGGATATAGTTAAGGATAGACCAGGCCGATTCGATAAGTGGATATTTTATATTGCATTTCGTCGCTTCTGTATTTATCTTCTTTATTTTACGTCCTGTTTGTTTCTTATTTATTTATTATATATATATATATATATATAATTATTTTCTTTCGTCTTACTATTCTTTGTATGTCTGCATTTTCTTATTTTTTAAAGTTTTTTTTTTTTTTGAAGAATTGAAGAAGTTTTGTGTCTGTAACGTATATTAAAGACTCATAAAGAGCACATTTGTTCTAGTCAACTTATCATCGTCATTCTAAGCACATCTTTGACTGATACTTAAAGACAGTGTAATAGAATTATTTTTAAAAGCAAAAAAAAAAAAAAAAAGAATTGATTTGATTTGATTTGATTCCACTGGTAACTGACGGTGAGAAGACAAAATGAGTCGGATATGCGTTGCTGTGCGCAAGCGTCCTCTAGCGGATGTAGACAAGGATATTGTAATTGCACAAACGCCACACTTGGTGGTAAACGAGCCAAAGGTGAAGTATGATTTGACGCCTTACACAGAACGCCATCAGTTTACGTACGATCACGTTTTTGGAGAAAATACCAACAATTCACAAGTGTATCAGTTATGCTGTTCAAAACTTGTCGACACACTGTTCAATCACGGCAACGCTACTTGTTTTGCGTACGGTCAGACGGGAAGTGGTAAAACGCATACGATGCTCGGTAATGATCATGAACCTGGCCTTTATGCTATAGCAGCGAAAGATATATTTTCCCGTGCAAACCCTTTGAACGCTGAGGTTTACATATCTTTTTATGAAATTTACGGTCGTAAGATTTTTGATCTACTCAATAATAAAGAACGATTAGTGGCGCGCGAAGATGCTGAAAAGGTTATTAACATTTGTGGTCTCACCGAGCACAAAGTTACAGATATTCAAGGTCTTTTTGATATCATCTCTCTCGGAAGCCAGTATCGTGCGGCTGGACAAACCAGTGCGAACAGTGAGAGTAGCCGCTCGCATGCTGTATTGCAAATGGAAGTTCGAGAATCCGGTAATCGACGAAATAAAACAATTGGTCGTATTTCATTTATTGATTTAGCTGGTAATGAGCGAGGCGCTGATACGTTTGACTGTGACCGAAAGACTCGTATGGAGGGGGCGGAAATCAACAAATCTCTTCTTGCTCTTAAGGAGTGTATTAGGGCATTGGGTATGGGTAAGTCGCATGTCCCATTTCGTGGTTCTATACTTACTGAGGTACTGCGTGACAGTTTTACTGGTAACAGTCGTACAACAATGATTGCTACAGTTTCTGCCACATCCGCACATTGTGTCAATACACTCAATACCTTACGCTACACACAACGTGTAAAAGACCTTGGTGGCGAGTCGAAGCCTGTACAAGCCGAGAAGATCGAGCGCCGACCCATTGCACAAGGAAAGAAACTGAAACCATTCGAGGCCCCGCCGCCGCCAAAGGCACGTCCAGAGTGGGTAGATAACTTTGGCGATAATGACAAGGAAGACGATGGCGAGGTAGTGAAGCAGCAGCGCGTGCGAGTGCATCGCCCCAGTGGCGCTGGCGTCGCCCCTAGCGGTGGAGGAAAAGGGCAACGTAAAATGGAGGTTGTCGTCAAGGACCCTAAAATTGCGACGATTGTGCAAAATCATATCGCTGCTCTCGAGGTGGATGATGAGGAAGAGGATGATGACGACGATGACGCCATTGTAGTGTCGTCACTGGGTCTACTTGAAAAGAATGAGGAGAAACAGGTGCGTAGGGTACATGCACACGTGGTAGAGGAAATCGCCAAGGCGGAGGAAAAACTTGTTGCTTTCCACCGTCGCCATATTGATACGAAGATGACCGGTATTAAGGAGGAGATTCGGACAATTCAGGCATTTGAGGATTCGGATTCCGTCGATGAGTACGTAAACCGTGTTCGCACGCTATTGGTTCGGCAGAGGCAAGACATAGATACACTCCTGGATCTTCTTAATAGTATCACAGGCATGCTTAAAGAAGAAGAAGAACTGTCCGTCACACTGAATTCATCTTTAAAGCGTCACAAGTAACCAAAATGACTATATCTTTTTTTTCCTAGATGCCTTTACTTGTGTTTTGATTCTTTTTTTTTTGGTCTGGTAGTTTTATCTTCTACATTAGAACTGCATAAAGTCAGCTAGCGTTGTTTTTTTTTGCTTGTGTGTACCTTTCTCTTTATAGAGGTTTAAGGCAAGAGATTGAGGATACTTTTTTTTTTCTTCTTCACATTCTCTTGTGTTGAGTTATACAACTAAGAGGTAGTTGAAAAAGTGGAGCCATTTCACAGATGTACAGAGGAGTACTTGAGTGTGGTTACAGAGAAAGAAAGAATCAAGGCAAAGGTTGATTTGGGAGAGGACAGCAGTAGAAAAAAAAAAATCTATTGAAGAAAACGATGTGCGAAAGCCTTGAATCGTTTTTTTTAAAAAAAAATTCAATGACAAGGTATTTAGAAAAAAAAAAAAAAAAGGCGGAATTGGGGAAAAGAAACATGATGAGAGAAATGATCCATGAAGTTGGTGACACACAAAAGAAATAGTGAGGACTTAACTCAAAGATGTAGAACCAAGTAACAGATGCAAGGGAAGGATAAGAAGAATACCTTTAATGAAAATCTTACGCCTCGTACGATGGAAGTAGATATGCAACTTTTTTTTTTTTTGTTTAGTGAATTTCACCTGGATGTCGGCTCCATAAATATGTCTCAGTATTTTTCTCGGGGGTCACTCAGCTATTTTTTTTTTTTAAATAGTTCCCCACCGCTGAGCTTGCCATGTGTGCGCTTTTTCCTTTATTTACTTCATATTATCGTTTTATCATACTTGTTTTTTTAAAATCTACTTCTGCATAGTTTTACATTTCTCAATCTTTTCTTTCTTTTCTTATTATTTTGCTAAAATTTGTATATATATATTTATATAAACCTAATACAGGTGCATTTCATTTTATTTTTCTTGCGCGTTTGACACAAGGAAAGTAAGAGGAAGGGGGAATTCTGTGGCTGTCTAAACCGCAGTGAAACAAAAAAGTGGAAGTTTGTATATATATATATATATATACATATATATTTGTACTATATATATTTATTTGGTTATCGTTAGGTTTTTAGTGTTCAGTTGTTTTTTGGTGGCACCAGTCGAAAATTTTCAACTGGAAAGGGATAAAGGAAAAGGGAAGTAAAAAAGGTTCCCTCAACCAAAGAAAGGAAAGTAATTAAAGTAGATAGAATAGACAAAGGCTGGCACCCTCACGTGGTTTCACAGTCACAACACAGAGTGGGTCTTTCAGCAATCAACGACAACAACGAAAAAAAAAAAAAGAACAAAAAAAAAAAAGTGCGCTATGGCACTGTGTTGTTGCCGTACGGAAGAAGACGAAGTCGCGGAGAAGTGTCCAAGTACAGATGACCTTGGCACGTCTCTTCTCAACCGCTGTTCCCCACCTGCGCTTGTGCAGCAACGGCTACCAGAGGTCGCTGTCCAACTGAACGTTTACAGTCTCATCTCGCACAACAAGAAGCTACACAGGATTGGCATGGGCGTCTATCACACGGGGGTAGTTATATATGGCATTGAGTGGGGATACGGTGAGTCGGGAGATTCGACAGGCGCTTCTGGACTCTTTGGTGTATATCCAGGACAGGCTGCGGGAACACTCTTTCGTACAGTCTTCCTTGGCGTCACAACACTCTCCCCACAGCAAGTGGACACTATTCTTCATCGACTCGAAAATGAGTGGCGAAGTGAAGACTATCACATTCTCAATCGCAATTGCAATCATTTTACTGAACGCTTTTGTGACCTCCTCTCCACTGTGCAAAAGCTACGGGTGCCCAGGTGGTGTAACCGTGCAGCACAAGTGGCAAACAAGATTGTACCCCGTAGACTTGCTACATATGTGCATCGGCTCATTGACGAAGAGCCGCCAAAGGCACCCCCGCCGGATCCATCACAGCGCGTGCATGAGATGCCGGGGTCTGTGATCCCACGCAACTGGTATCTCCACCCGTCCATTGCCCAGTCCCCGCGGTACAGCTCGCAGCAGACAAGCCCAAACGAAATGCCAGATGATGCGCATGTCCTTCCGACTTTGGTTAGTATTAACTGCGAGGGCACGTTCTCTCCGAGTGGATTGGCTCAATCAGAGACGACGGCGAGCGTGTGTTCCGCTCCAGATGGTCCAACTACAACTCAAAAAGCATTACCGCTAAAGCAGTGCTTGCGGAACATGTCGTCGCCTAGTAGTCAGCAGGCGAGCGACAGTGCGGTCGACGATGTACTATTCTTCTGTGAATCGTCCTCACTGACGGATGGTGATTTAAAAACAAGCAAAGAGTACCAGGTGTATCCTCAGAGCTCTGATGTTGAAGGTTTGGAGTTCCGGACAGTAACGGATGGTAAAAGTAACTTTGGTGATATTGCGCTTGACACGGAAGATGAGGCACCAAAGCCATACAAAAAAGATAACTTTGAGGACGTTATGGAGATCAAGAGCTTGTTCGAGACACACAGTAATTCTGAGAGTAATGCGGAAGATTTGGGTCTTATTGGCAGGGACTCCAAGAGCCTTTCCCGTAAAGACAAGCCAAGGAGTTGTATGTGCAGCGAAGTCGACGCCGGGTCTGTGACCCCTCCGTGCGAAATGTTTCACTCACTTCACACAGTTGTGGCTGCGACGGAGAAGACAGCGGCGTTCAGTGGTTCAGCTGCAGTGAGTAGCAATTGTTCCGATAGTGCGCGGGATAGAGCAGAAGTTCTGCAAACCTTAGCGGAGGGAATAGATACGCGTACGAGTCACTCATGCACGGAGAGTTTGTCCTCGCGGGATAACTCACCGGCGGCGCTTATGCGGGATGAGTGCTCTCCGATATGCGCATCCCAAAACTCTCCCTCAGGACTTTTGTCTAACCTTCTGCCGGAGGCTAATTGCAACGCAAATGTTCTAAATGACATAAACTCCAACACAGGACACCATTACCGAAACAGTGATGAGACAAATTCACCGGATGCACCACCAGACACTTCGCCACCGTGGCCGCCTCTACACGAAAGCCCCACATGCTGCGATGAGGAGCTGTACAGTGAACCTGGAGCGCAAGATCCGTTGGATGGGGTCTCTGTGTTTGCGGAGGCGCGTCATGCCGTAAGACTGGTGGAGATGGGCACTCGATCCGCACCGCACACGCCGCGGAGAGGTGAGGCGCTGTGGGCGATGTCGCCGTCTGAGGGGTTAGGAGGAGATGTGTTTCTGTCCAGCTTGCCGGGGCTCGCTTGTAGTGAGCGAAAGCCTGAGCGGAGAGTGGTGGATCTACAGAACCCGCTTCACAAACATTTTAGAAAAGCACGACGACGAGCAGCGAGTATTTAGTTATCTTGCCCGTTCCGTGTAGCTGGGCATTAGATTGTATATGGAAAGAGAAAAAAAAAGTGGAAGAGGAGGTTTTTGAAGTTGCATGTTTGAAAGTAAAAAACGGAGGCTGTTTCTGCATATTTAAATGTGTACTGATGTTTTTTGCAAAATCTTTTGTTTGTCTTTAGGCGCAATATTCATTTATCGAGTAGTGTACCTCTTAGAATTTATACAATTGAAGACAATTTTAAAGTTTATGTTTCTTTTTTTCGTATGGGCGAGGTGTTTTTTTTTTTTTTTACCATTGCGTAAATTTTTGATTAAATGTTCTTATTCCTGTTGCAAAAACAACAATAATTTTTATACTCTTATGAGGGCCTTTTTTTTAGCCTACTAATATATCTGTTTCCTCTTTGTCTCAATCTGTAAAAAAAAAAAAAAAAAGTTGCTTGCTCAATAGTTCAGTACACTGCCTGGGGCACGATACCATGTAGGACACCGAGGCCGGTACTCCACTGTTTCAATCATTTAGTTTAGATTACGAGAAAACGCAATTGAAGAAAAGAAATTGAAACAAAAAAAAAAAGGATAAATGGAAAAATGAATGGTTGATTATGTAACACCGGGTTCGAGCGAAAAATAAATAGAAGCAGAACACTTTTTTATATTATTATTATTATTATTATTTTGTATCTGTTATGTGTGAGAAGAGTGTGTGGGGGGCTAGGGATGATTTTACTGTGCATTTAAATTATACCCTAATGCCCCCTTCCTATTGCAACTGTATTTTTTATTCTTTTACCACTGCATGTCGATGTACAACAGTCTGTGACTTGGTCTATTATATTTGGATTTTATTTATTTATTTATTTTCTCTCTCTCTCCCTCTTTCTCTTTCTCTATCTCTTCCATTCAGTGTACATAGAATAGGTGTTTCAGCCCAATGAGTTGGTTGAAAGCGCTTGAAAATGTGTCGCAACGCGCCACTCGCGGGGCCTCTCACAAAATTCGATTGCGATCATTGTCGAGTCCCATGCGCTTTGCTCCCGCGAGTGCCGTTGCCGAAGCACCACTAGACCATGCGAGCCCATCCACTGCCGCGTTACATAATGCCAGCGACATGTGGCGCAGCTCACTCGCCGTCATACAGTTGTCGCAAACATTGTCTGCGCCCCCAAGCAACTCCAACGCTTTGGTAAAACCAGAAAGTAATCTCTCTACGGGCGTTCATCAACTTCCGTTGCGTCTTGCCGCGAAGTCTGTGGCTATTCTTCTCAACGCAGGACAAGTGCACGCGGCGCTCGCTGCAATACATCAATGGGCACCGCCCCCGCGTCCTCCACGACATGGCGCGCGTCACTCTGCGGCCCGAGAGCTTCGCAAAGCTATTCGCACACTTGGCACTATTTGTGACGTGGAAACGCTTCGTGCGCTCTTTTCTGTGCTTCGCCAATCCACTGCTGAGCAGCAGCAGCGCCGCGCCGCGCAGGCCGCCGCGTGGACCTCTCCGCCCCGGGAGGCTCAAGCGCAAAGTTGCGGCAAAGACGCGGCGGAAAGTATCACTGCAACAAGTCCAACCCTTGCACCACTTCTCACCGCACTCGGCCCGCGGCACACGCACGCATTGCTTGTCGCTGCCGCTCACGCAATCGTTTCGCAGGACGAGTCCATCGTGCCGCTGCATGCGAAGCTGAGTCACCTCGAAGCCGTCGCCACCGCTGCCCCCGGGCCGCCACATGTGCCATTTGTTCTCCAAGAGGAATTTGCGCGTCTGGTGGCGGGCCGCCCCGGGTATGACGCGCGATTGCTTCGGCTCGCGGCCCCATCGCTTGTGTCCGCCACGGCCTTTGCGCCGCCATGGACATGTAATGCGCTGCGAATCCTTTGCGCGACGAAGAAGGAACTGCGACGGTTGAAAAAGCGCGGGGTCTTCTCTGGTACAACGACAAGAAAGCGCAATGCGGCACTTGTGGATGTGCTTTGTGGGGCTCCATGTATGTACGAAAAGGAACTGCGCGCATACATTTTGTCTCAGCTTCGGTCCCCACACGTGGGGACACGTCGCGCGTGGGCCGTTGCGCTTCTTCGTCGACCTCTTCTTCTTCGCCGGCTGCACATTTCCCCCGCGGCGGCATTTGCCTCCTGTGGCCTGAGCTTTCGAAGTTATGAGCCGCGGGGCGACTTTGCCGCGCACTGTTTGCGCGCGTTGCGTCTTCTCCGGCGTGCGGGGCGCGACATGGATGCCGCGCGGCTTGCGTGGAATCATCTCTCGACTCCGGGGCACACAATCTCATCTTTGTTTGCGCGCCACCCTCGGAGCCTTGATGCGGTGGTGGCGTCCATGTGCTGTGCGATGCGGGGCGGCCGGTTTGGCGCGTGGGCTGGGCACCGTTCACTCGCACTGCTGCGCGCCGCGGCACCCGCCGGGCTCGTGGCGCCTTCGCATGTTATTCCAACCGGCGCCGCGGCACTGGACTGTGGCGTACACTTTGCGGCCGTACAGCAATTCGTGCATGAGATGTTTGGCGCGGGGAGTGAAATGAGCTCCTGGGTGCTGGACATGGCGCGCATTTCGGCCGGGAGTCATCGTGCAGTGATACGTGTGGCGGCTGGGCACCCCGCGCAGTCGACTGCACTGCGCTCGATGCTGCGGCGCCACAGGTACAAATGCGAGGAAAGCGCAATTGCATCACCGCCAATGGTGGAGCTCGGGGTCCCGTCGCGCAGCAAACTCCTCGCGCTGTGGTCATTGATAAAAGATGAAAATATGAGTGAGGCGCTGCGACGCCTTACGTGTCGGGTGTTCCTAGACGATGTAGCATATCGCTGTTTTTGCGAATGTGAACTAAATGTCAGGTATAATACGGGAAAGAATGAGCAAAAGCAGTTGGAAAGTGAACATGGTGAGTGGAGAGCTTTGGACAGGCTCTTTAGGGAGGAAATTTTTGCATCAGTGGCGGCAAATTGCACGACAGACGACAGTTATACACTTCTCATGGAAGCACTTGTGGCACAGCGCAGAAAACATAATGCTGAACGGTGCTTGCAACTCTTTTGGAGTGAGGTGGAAAAAACAAGTATGACGCAAGATGTGCCACAGTCCTCTGACACCATAATGGATGCTAAAACTACTGGTACCGGTACTTCTGAGGCTGTAGAAACTGTCGTGTGTCCTGTCGTTTTGTGAGTCAAGTACAATAATACAAAAAAATAATATATACATATATATATATATATATATATATACTTGTGTTTTTTGGTGAAATTATTCTACAAGGGTTCGGTGAAGGGGGACGGTAAAACTTTCTTTAAGCTTAATTTTTTTTTTATGTGATTAAGTGTGTGCTTTTTTTTTTTTTTAATATTCCTGTTGAAAACTAAAAAAAAAAAAAAAGAAAGGCTAGGGGTTTGTGGATATATAGGAATCTCTAGGTACTTTAGTGGTAAGAGAATTCTGAGAAGGGAAATTAACGCAATAGGGTTAATGTCTCATTCTTCTATCGGCTTACCCTCATCAAACTTTGATTTTGAGGTCTGCAAGCTCAAGCTTGGCTCAGGTGGGAGTGGCTCAGTCTTTCTTGCACAGCACCGACAAACCAAAGAACTTGTGGCTGTCAAGCGACTCTTTTGGAGTCCCGCGGTAGAAATTCCCAAGGCTTCCTTTCCACAGCGCCGACCATCCTCTGAGCCGCAAACACCAAACAGGGAACAAGCGCATATTCGCATGTCCTCCCTGTCCGTGAGTGAAGAACATCAAAGATGTGCAAGCAGAGATTGCTCACCACAATACAGGTATGCTCAGCAACAAGCGTATAATAGTATGGAAGGTTTAGCGCTAGGGGATCGACCTCTTAATGTTCCGTTGAAGCATACATCCTGTCCTGCCCGCCCTACATGCGAAAGCACGATCTTACATTTTCTTGGACCCCATCAACACATTGTAAAATTTTTAGGAAATTATACCGCGCCAAACAGAGTTACCTATTTAGCGATGGAGTTGATGGATAGTGATCTTGGTCGTGAGATACGAGCGCACAATACCTCCCTTATGAACGAGGATGTAACGAAGTGCTTGCTACACGGTGTGGTCTCTGCTATTGATCACCTTCACAGACGTGGTATCGCACACTGTGACATTAAACCAAGTAATGTTCTTTTAAAGCGAGTATCCGCATCCGTGACTCTGGGCACTGGTAACGGACATTTTTCGACTCTTACACCTTCTGCGACAGGACACAGACGTTCAAGTGGGGATTCGAATGGTGAACGTGTCCAAGTCTTTCTTGGAGACTTCAGCTCAGCCCACTTCACTCATGAAGGAAAGCGACGTAATGGCGCCGGTGGAACATTATATTACAAATCTCCCGAACAGCTTATGGGACATGCAGTGGACTTATATGCGTGTGATATGTGGGCCTTGGGCTGTACGATATTTGAACTTATCACTGGAACGGTAGCCTTCTGTGGGTCTACAGACCTTCAGGTACTTCACCAAATTCACGCAAAGCTTGGCACAGATTTCTACAACTTTCCATCACGAGTTCGTGAGTCGACGTTGTTTGATCGTCTCTCTTCACCGTCCCCGGATCTTCTTCTTTTGCTTAAAGGTCTTCTCGCCCTCGATCCGCAAGAGCGATTATCAGCGAAGGAATTGCTTCAACAATCATTTTTTAATCCGGCACAACAAATTTTGGATTGGGGCCGAATGGATTTAGCCATTCCACTACAACTGCGATGTGGAAGGTCTGTAGATGCATCTCAATTCACGTTTCGTTCTATTGTGGGTACACCTCCTATTAAGCGCTCAAAAGATGCGACGGCTGATGCGAATGTCTCTTCTTCTGCCCATCATTGTAGCGTTTGGTCATTATCTTCAATAAGTGCGACCCAGAGTCCAACAACCCTGCGGCGCCAGAATC
This sequence comes from Trypanosoma boissoni, assembly GCA_030849725.1. NCBI lineage: Eukaryota > Euglenozoa > Kinetoplastea > Trypanosomatida > Trypanosomatidae > Trypanosoma > Trypanosoma boissoni. Next base: position 68,219 of record JASANW010001372.1, read on the forward strand.
CACACGTATACGATGACGTACCCCGGCGCCATTGTTCTCTCTTCAGTTTAAATGGAGCGCGGGGCAGTGGTGGGAATGCGCATGGAAAGGAGGACACTCCCTCCACTATTGGAAAAGCGACTTCACTAGATAACACTAACTTCACCCCACTTGCATCTGTCAAGCGTCACGGCACAAGTGGTTTTGCGGAGGCCTCGTGTAGTAAACCGCCACAGTTACAACCTACAGGTAATGTAACAATTGGAAACCTTCGGACGAGCATGATTTTTGAACGGGGCTGTGGTGCTGTTCACGAGCGGCGTGCACTATTTAGCGATGAGGGCGAGTCTCCTTCCTGGATGGTGCGTAAAAATCTCTTTGAATCGCCTAGCTCTTTAAAACGACCTCATCCAGATGATTCATCGGAAAAAAACTTACGTGAATTACTTGAATATGAAGCAATTACTAGTAATTGCAGTACCCCCCGCACGGTGCTCGCAATGCAAGACGCGGCGGTTCCGCTGAAAGAACTTTTCCATTCATTACCCGAAGCTTAGCTTATGCCTGTGTAGAATAGTCCTCAGCCCATTTATTGACACTAGAGATCAAAAGCGCGTAAAATGAGTAAAGATGGTCTGAGGATATGCGCATACATTGTGGATATTTCCGTTTTGCGCTCCCTCTATTATAGCACAACCTCATTATGTATATATACATATATGTATATATATATATATATATATATATGTAATCGAAGAGTTTTTTTTTTTTTTGTGTGTGTGTGTGAGGAAAACGAATATCCGGCTACAATTAGATTCACACTTTGGAGAAAAAGAAAAGAGTGAACGAGAACATCGTTCCATTATTATATGTACACTTTCACACATCGTTTTGATAGATGTTTTTTAGACTTTTTAGAATCGTGTGGATTTCAACTTGACGATCTTGTATGCTTCCTGTTGAGTCTTGCCGTTATTAACTAAGTAATCTTCTCCTGCATCAATCGATGCCCTTATCACTAGAAAACAATTACCGAGGTCATAATTATTTTTAAAAGTGAGAAAAAATGCTGACGATAGCATTCTGTGTAGTCGATGTACTGCTGCGATAAAAAAAAAACAAAAAGGGATAACATTCTACCATCACATAGAGCTTTTCTGGGGGTAAAAACTATTTTACTTTTGTGTTTTGGGGGGAATCCGGATGCCCTCTTTAAAAAAAGAAAAAAAACGAAAAAAAAAACGAATGATCGTTTGAGAAGGAGATGTTGTGAGAATGAACTAAAGAAAGAGAAAAAAAGATACTTATTGTTCTATAAATTTTATAATAGTATTTGCTGTGGGGGGGGGGGGGGCATCACAACTTTTATGAGAGTCATAGACAATTCAATCCAAATGGGATTCTCTAAAGCTCTGCAGGCTTAATATCAGAAAGTGGCACAACAGGCAGAGAGAAAATTATTATGTCCGAATGCGTTGCTTGTTCAGTGTTGCGAACTTGTTTTTTTTTTTTTTTTTGTTTCGTCGTGATTTTTCTCATGTATTTGCTATGTTTTTTGGGTATTTTGAAGGACAATAATTTTTTTAATTTTTACACTACCTTTCTCTCTTTGAGAAAAAAAGAAACCGCTTCTCTTTTGTTCCTTCTTTTCTTACAAAGCATTCAGAGGTATTCGTTTTAGATTACAGGAGGACAAATAAATTTTATAAATAAAAAAATTGTTTCTTTGTTGCTGTTTTTTACGTTAGAAATGCGAATGAGCGTAACCATTTTTGCCGCCTTAGGCGGATTTCTTTTTGGCTACGATACCAGTGTGATCAATGGCGCACTCTTTCAGATGAAAGATCACTTTGGATTTTCAGAACACTCTTGGCAAGCAGGTCTTATTGTGAGCATTGCCATTGTTGGGGCCTTCATTGGGGCCTTCATTGCTGGTTTTATCTCCACTCTCCTGGGTCGTCGCGTTTGCATTGCCATTGCAGATGTCCTCTTTACGGCGGGTTCTTTGGTCATGGCCCTTGCCCCCAACGTTGCATTGGTTCTTCTTGGCCGTGCCATTATTGGTTTGGGTATTGGCATCAGCTCCGCCACTGTTCCTGTGTACCTTGCAGAGGTCACGCCAGCGGCCTCTCGTGGTGCCACTATTGTGTTCAATAATGTATGCCTCACCGGGGCGCAGCTTGTTGCATCCGTCATCACCGCCTTGATGGTTCAGTTTACTGATATCAATGTGGGGTGGCGCATTGCTGTTGCTCTTGGCGGATTGCCATCGATCATTCAGTTAATTGGTCTGCTCTTTTTTTTGCCTGAAAGTCCTCGTTGGCTGCTCCTGAAAGGCCGCGGTGCAAAGGCAAAGGCGATTGCGGAAGACTTTGGGGTGGATATTTGTGGTGCCGATGAAAGCCTTTCTGGTAATACAGTGAACTATAAGGCACTGTTTGTAAAGAACATGCGCCGGAGAGTGCTTATAGGATGTATGCTTCACGTACTACAGCAATTCTCTGGTATTAACACCATCATGTACTACAGCTCTGTGATTCTGTACGACGCTGGATTTCGTGACCCAAAGACACCTGTGATTTTGTCTATTCCACTCGCTGGTGTGAATATGATATTTTCCATTTTTGGTCTCTTCACAGTGGACCTCTGGGGACGACGTCGTCTGTTGCAGATCAGTGCCATTGGATGCGGAGTTGTCACCATTATTATGACAGTCATTGGGTTTTTACTTGGAAGTGATATACCGTACAATGCCGGAGGATGGACATTTCTCGCCTTGCTTGGTGTGTACCTGATGTTCTTTGCACCTGGTCTTGGGGCCATGCCGTGGGTTGTGATGGGAGAAATCTTCCCGACATACCTGCGTGCAACTGCTGCCTCCGTTGCTACAATGTCCAACTGGGCCTCTAATGCGCTTGTGTCACAAGCTTTTCCTCTTTTGATGGGATGGATTGGGGTTGGAGGGACATTCTGCGTTCTTTGTTGTTGCGTTTTTCTCGCTTTTCTATTCATTCAGTTCTTTGTTGTGGAAACCAAGGATCTTACTCTTGAGCAAATTGAGGATTTGTTCGAAAAGAAGTTTGTAAAAGACAAAGCTGCTGGTAAACCGAAATCCGATGATGAGGCGATGCAGCCCTTTTCGAAAGAAGAGCTTGAAACTTCAGTTTAAGCTTTCAGACGGAATTTGAAGCTATTTGAAAGGTGCAGCTCTATGAATAAAGTGGCAGAAAAAAATTACTGTACTGCGTGGCCAGTTACCTGGTAGTACAATTTTTTTTTTTGTTATTGTTTTGTTTTTACGTTTCTTCTTGGCAGGATTTAAAAGCTGCATTTTTCCTCGTTATTATTTTCTTTGTTAAGGTATGTATAAATATATACATATATATATATATATATATATATATATATATACATTTATTTGTATATATGTATGTATGTATGTATGTATCCACGGGCTCTAACAAAAAGAGAAACGTGGTGTACTTGCGCGACTTTGAAATGCTCTTTTCTTCGCTTGTGCGGTTCGGTGCCTCGTTGATATACCGCTGTATGATATTCATTTGTGTGTTTTATCTTCTTGAGGCCCACGTCATTTGCCGAGAATGAGAGTAGAGTAGCTTTGTTTTCGCATTAGCAAGTGTGAAGGGTAGGCATAATGCTGTGAGACACTTATACAAGAAGCCTTCCTTTTAAGTTTACTCCACTTGTGAATATGAATAAGCTTTTTTTTTTTTTTTCGTTGTTATTGTTATATTATATTGTTTTGTTTTTTTCCAATACCCTTTCCTGTACATTCAAGCGTCTTTAACTTGATTATTATTATTTTTTTAAGTTGGTCTGTCCGCTTGCGTTCATTTTTTTAACCGATTGTTTTTTAATTGCTTAGAAATTTGGTTTATTTATTGTGTGAAATATTCTTATCTTTTTCACTTTTTTTTTTTTTTGGACGATGAAAAAAAAAAAAATGGACAGTTTTGTTATTACTACATAGGAAAGAGAAATATATTAAACTGTGGCTAAGCTCTCACGGGTAGTGATCAACTAGAAGGGCCACTGGATGTTTGCGCATCCGCTGCTACTCCAAAAGAAACATTTCTAAATGAGTTTAGAAACACGCACGTTTCTTTTGCTTCGTACAGTGTGCATTATGCAAAACTAAAATGAGTTTTCTTTTTGTTTTTTTGGGAGTGGCGGCAGTAAAGCGGAGAACATAGCGGCCAGTCATTCCCACACGGAGGCCTCCTGTGGCGGTTAGCTTTTGGATTTCTCTGGTGGCTCGGTATGGGGCACACATTAACATGGATCTGTTCTCAATATAGTCTTTCTATTTGGCAGAGTCTCCAAACATAGAGAGAGTAATGATAATGATGCTATGGTATTTATTTACTTTTTTTTGTTTTTTGTTTTTTTGTAAAACCGAATGACGAATCTTTGACGGTACAGTCCCAAACATTTCTTGACAGGAGTTAGTTGCACTTGCGATAAGGAATGTTTCTCTCTTTTGTCCGATATAGCTATCTTTGCGGAGAACGATGCTGTGGCCTTGGCTCGTCACTTATCAGTTGAATCTCGCAGAGGGCATAATCCTATGCGAAAGCTTGTGCGATGTCTCTATCCAAGCTGTCCTCGATCGCAACACAGCATTGCATTCCTTTCGAAAGGAATAGTTTATATATATATTTATACATAATTATATATATATATATATATATATATATATATATATATGGTGGATGGGATGGTTCTAATGTGGCAAATGAATGATTGCAACTAAACGTAGCACAATCAGTGCTGTGGGAGTGTTCGTGTGACTTTCTCTCCAGCTTGCATAAACTGAGCTCTTGGTCCTATGCATCAGTGGCAACTCCTTTTTTTTTTTTTTTATCGCAAGCGCCTGTTCTCAAGTGATTGGTTTTAATTCTCCTTCGTTTTTTTTTTTTTTTTGGGGGAAAGCGCTCAAGCAGAATTTCACTTGAGTATATCTATATGTGTAGAACGCGGAAAAGAAACTGGAAACATATGTGTATAATAAATCTTATGACAAACGTATAAGAAAAAAAAAAAAATCTAAGAGTTATACACTTCTTTGTTGTTACTTTTTTTTTTGTGAGGCTCGAGGTTGCTTAAAAACGTGCCTTATGATCTTTGATAAAGTAACGTCTCTCGTTTTATACTTGTGCATCTAAGATTTACACAAAAAAAAAAAAACGCGATATATTGGATGACATGCTCGTATATGCGAAGGAGAAATGAAAAGGTTTAAAGCAGTAGATGTGGATGTGTCTTTGCTTTCGCTATAGCTTTGGGTTAAACTGAAGAACGATGGATAATGATAATAGTTCCTATAGATAGAATGATAAACAGTTAGTTTCCATGTGTAAGTATTACACTTTTCCATTTAATCAATTGAGACTAATAACGTTTCTGTGTCTTTGTATGTGTTTCGTATGCTTTACTTTTTCTTTTTTTTCATGTATTCAAAGAAAAAGTAATAGAAGTTCCCGACGTGCAGGACTGTAACGATAACGAGAATATGTTTTCCATTCCTTGTATTAAAGGAGTTAGGGGATTGAATATTCCACACATTGGCATCGGAACGTACGAATTGAGAGGTGAGACCTGCAAGCGCGCGGTGAAGGCGGCACTTCAAATGGGATTTCGTCTTCTTGACACTGCCGCTGGATATCATAATGAAGAATTAGTGGGTGCTGCGATACGCGAGAGTGGTGTGCCACGTGAGGAATTGTTTATTGTTGTGAAGATAGCGCCCAAGGCGATGGTGTCGGATGCCAAAGTGGAGGAAGGCATTCTTGACAGTATTCGCAGGTTAAGTATTGGGTATGCGGACAGTGTGTTGATTCACTGGCCTGGGTGCGGGGGACTCCAGCCACACGAAGCTGAGGCGCACAGAGCAGCACGTCAACGCAGCTGGAAAATTATGTCCAAGTTACAGTCTGAAGGTCTTTTGCGTCATTTGGGTGTTTCAAATTTTGCTCCGAGGCACTTTGAGAACCTGATGAGTTCGGATAATGGTACATCACTCTTTGACGCAGCAAATGTTTCCCGGCCTGCCATGAATCAAATTGAACTTCATCCACTTTGTATTCAGGAAGAGGTGAGCGACTTTTGTCGTGCGCATGGTGTGGTACTGCAGCAGTACTCCCCGCTGGCGCAGGGAGACAAGGAACTCACAGAGCACCCGACGCTATGCGCTATCGTGAAGGGAATGTTTCCCGGCAGAAGTGTGTACGATGTATTGCTCATGTGGGGCCTCGCGCAGGGGTTTTGTGTCTTGGTGCGTAGTGGCTCGGAGGAGCACTTGGCGGAGAACTGGGCGGCTGCAAAGGCTTTTTTTTCGGAAGGAGTGCTGAGCGAGAAGCAAAAAGAACACCTGTACCAACTGAGAAATTTAATGCGGGTCAAGGAAGATAAGCATTTTTGTTGGTTTAGCGAAAAAATCGAGTAATAATATTTCGAATGCCTACAAAAACAAAAAAAAAAATGAAAAAAAACTTTTAAAAACAACAATGTGTATCTATTTCTGTTTTAAAAACAAATATGCCTGTTATTGATTTTAGGGGCGTACGTACGCATCTCTTTCTATGTGCGTTTGCTGGTGGCTTATGCTTTGTTATATATATATATATATATGTGTGTGTATACATGTTCTTTGTTGTTTTTACATTTCTAACTGTGTGTTTCACAGAGGAGGGGGAAAAAAAAGGAGGCGAGTATTTATGTTTAGGACACCAACTCGTTTGGTTGTGAGGCCACCTGAATATCCTTTCATTGAGCGGCATCACCATCCGCCAAGGGTGTCAAAAATGGGTAATCACATTGCGAACCTCGTTTTAAAATCTGACCAAACATCTTCTCAAGCCTTTAGTGGTTCTATTGGTGCTTATATCCTTACTTTTGCGGGTAGTGCACTCTTTTGCTATACTTTTGCCTATAATGTAGGCAAACCTGTTATGGAGGCTTACACTCATGTCGGCGGAGAACAAAACGAATAGTATGTGAATAATGGAAGGAACTACTAGTGATAGTGGTGCATTTGTCTTTGTGGTGCAAGGAAGAGTTGATAATATTATATATATATATATATATATATATATATATATATATGGATAATTGTTTTGGTATATATGTATATATGCAAGTATCGATTCTGCATGTGAACCCAATTTACTTGTTTTGCCTTGCATTTTGTTCAGCAAAAGTAAATATATCGAATAAAAAGACAGACGCATAGACATACACAAAGAAGTATAGAAAAGAGAGTCAAACATGTTGGGTGCTAAAGAAAACAAACAAAAAGACTCGGTTCATCTGAGTGGTCGCAGTGATTCCTTGGGTTTGGCAATGCACTCCCTTCGTTCCCCTCGCGCACAAGTCCTTCCTAATTACAGTTCCACCAAACCCGCTAGCTCATCTTCAACCAATGCCAAACATTTGAGTGCGTCTATGAGTGCCTATAAGGAAAATTGGACAAAAGTGCTTCTTGGATCTACCAGTGGAATGATGTTCACCATAGTGATCGCTGTTCTTTATTCACTATACCTTTTGTGTTATCCATATGGTAATAGCATCAGTTTTGGTTTAATTCTTTCGGTTGTTCTTCATCCACAAAATGTTCTGGAACATCCCCTCTTTCGCAGGAGGTGTATTGAATACATGCAAAGTACACAACGTGTGTGGATGGAGGGCTCTACCCTTTATGGATTCATCGGGAGCATTTTATCCCTGCGTCACTTTGTGTCTTATGTATTAATGCAATTGGTTCTTTTTTTTGGACTAGATAAACTAAATTTTTGGTTTACTTGGATCAACTATGGACGCAATGTGCAAGGTGAACATGGGAAAAAAAAAGTTTTTTTGATTGAATCAATAGGTGGACGACGCTTTTTACGCGTATTAGTGATTTGCATCGTTTCTGTAGTTGCTCATGTAATGATCGGGATCTCATACTTTATTGGAATGCACTTTACATTGTTTTTAATTTTTGGCATTGCAGTTCTGTTGATGCCAGCAGAAAAATTTTTTACGGTTATGTGGAACGTTTGGCGCTTTGCTTTAATTCTATTTTTTGTCACGGCAGTGTCATACAATCTGGCACTGGATGTACTTTCGATAAACGAAGCAGTCCGGTCTGCCACTATAGCTGTTGTGAACGCGCAACAAGAATGGTCCGCTGTGGATTCTAAAGTTGAAAATGTCGTTTCCAAAGTGAACCGTGATACGGATGTTTTGAGAGAAGTCAAGGGAGCAAAGCCTACTGCGTTTATGCGGTTTCAGGAGTTTGTCTCAGCCAAGGCTCAGCAAACAGTATTAAAGGAATTGGGGGACGTATTAAATCAAACAAACGCTACTGAACTCGCAATGGCTGTACGACAAGGTTTTGCTCCGATATTAACGTCATTTTCGGAAGAGCTTAGTGTTGGGGTCGTCGTGAGAAAATGTCGTGAATTATACGGATCGTCATTTACCAAGGGTGAAGGTAGTCTCAACTGGGTGGATATCGGTCAAAAGTTGATGGAACGTTGGAAGCCTTTTTTTTCTGTAGGTGCGCATATTCTTATTCGGGTAGGAACGAATATGATGGATTTTTTTGATACCATTTATGCATTGTTCCTCTTTGTATATGTTCTTCGCTATTTTACACAGCTAAACCGTACTTTACTGTACTATGTAGTTGAAAAAGTGTTCAGCGTTATTCACCCTCAATTGGCCGAACGCCATGCACGAAAGATTGAGGAAGAAATCACAATGTCCTTCTTTACACTGTTGCTCTCATTTTGGCATATTATTTGGTTTCACTTCGCCATCACATTTACTTTGTTTAAAACGTGGTCTTTCATCACACCTTCTCTTTGTGGCATTGTGTCAGCCTTTACAGCAGTTTTTCCACTCTCACCCAAGTGGCTTTCTCCTATTGCCTTTGCGTTTGCATACTCTGTTATCGAAACGATAAACATGGATGGACTTACGGGGGTGGTGTTGAGTGAGCGGGTGTGGTGCTGCTCCGCGGCTTTGGCGGCTTCGTTTGCGGATGAATGGCTTCTCTCCGTCTCTCGTGGGATACGGGGAGAGTCCGTGCAGGATGCCACAGGTGTGCATCGAGAACAATTGCCCACTTCTGTTGTTGGCGCGGCTATCGTTTTGGGATACGTTACGTATGGTTTGAGAGGTATATTGATCGGACCATTGACTATTATTGTTGCAAAGGTCCTTTTTGACAACTGGGACATTTTGTTTGAGAGGGAACAAAGTTCCAGTGCAAAGGTGGATTCTAGGGAGGAATCTTAAGTGGATTTATTGGCTCTTGGACTTTGTGCGTTGGTTTTCATTCTCATCATTGAAGGAGGAACTCCGCTTTATGCGAGTAAATGTACAGGGAGGGGGGGGTGAGGTGCTTATGTAAAAGCCATGGCTTGGAGAGAATTCAGTTATTTTTATTGTTTTTTTTTTTTAATTTTATTATTTTTTTAATTCTAAATGAGATACATGTATTCTTTGTTGCTTACATATTTGCCTGCTTGATATCAGTGGCAAACGGAAAAGAAAAAAGGTGTTTGCGAATAAGTGTATGAGTTCCTTCTCCGTCCCCGGGATATTCGGATAAAAACCCGCATTGACGTGTCCCCGGGGGCTTTCCGTACCAACTGGTGGTCTGAGACGAGCCCCTGTGTCCTCCTTGCGGTCACTACTTGCAATGTGGAAGTAATAAAAGCCTCTGCACTACGACTCTTCTTACGGAGTCAGGCTACCTGTGGTACACGCATGACTTATACGAACACCTACAACAGGTGAAAGGTAATGAACAGCCCCATGACACCAGTGCGTAGTTAAAGCTTGATCCTAAAATTGTGCTGAATAGCCCCTAAAAGCATCACCCCAATATCACGACCACCAAATACGAGCATCTCGACAACGCCTGTGAAACTTATGGAGCACTTCTGGAACACGCCCAGGCGGAAGCACGGAAACAACTCAATTAAGATGCTAAAGATGTAATTACGGATGAGCAATCTCTCGAACTGGTTGAAATCCTCACACCAGTTTTCCAACCGCACAGTGACACAGAAACATACTTCCCCAGTGGCCCTGTCTGCAAACTAACCCGAGCGACGTGTGCTTTTGGAGACATAGTGATGGTTGCCATAGAAGCACGTCAGTACCTACTCTGGGAAACCTATGATGAGCTAAGTCGCGATGAGGAACTCACCGATAAACGAATACTCGAAACAGAATACTTTATCGAAATAAAGATGGAAATTGCCATGGCAGAGGTCCGAGGACCTACTCCCCTTTGCGGATGATGAGGAACTTGAGAAGGAACGACTTCTCTATATTAAGGGAACCATTGCCTCACTCCTCCGGCCAAAGAAAGAAAGAATACATTACCCTCCAAGAGGAATCAGAGGCAATATGGAAACACGCACTAGGCACAACAGTGGGAACGGTATCTACAGCACATGCCTAGTCTGAATACTCTAAGAGTGATTCTCGCCCGTCACCCCCAAAGTGTTCAGTCTCAGACCGGAATGGATGCCTCGTCCACCCCGTGAACCGCCGCCTGTATGTGGAGAACATCCCTAGTGGACCTGTTTTTCTTTCTCTTCTGGACTCTAAACTGTTGGGGGCATAGAGAAGAAAACCAATATCAACGCAAGCATGGCCAACGCCCACAATCATTTGCGCAACATCAGGAGACAAGAGGAGTATGAGGAGAACAAGCGAGGAGATAGGCAGCTCAATAAGAATCGTCTTGGTGGGGCACAAAAAAAAAAAAAAAGTTTTATCTCGTCAGTGTATGATAGTTTTCAATGTGAAGCTACTAGAGAAAGAGAGAGAGATAATTTTCTACTTCTTAAATTATTCCAGACGATCCGTTCTACTTCTTGCCTCCCGTTCCTTTATGTCTTCTTCAATATTATTATTGATTTTTTTGTAAAAGGCGGAACTGTCTCTTTATGAAAGTAGGTGATGCATAAACAATGTCATTCTATAGCTGGTTTAAATCTCGAATTTCTTCTTGAATCATATATCGCTGAGCGCGCCTTATGCAAATCTACGCAAAAATGCACTAGTGTAAAGCCGACGATTCTTGTCAGCGCTTGTCTTTTGGGTCACTCTGTCACCTATTGGGGCGGCAGTTGTCCCCCATCTGTGCCTCAACGAACGCCGCTTGGTTTTGTTTTGAATTGTCTCTGGCGTCAGGAGAAACTCATAGAATGCGTTCCTATCTGTCCTGAAATGGATCTTCTCGCGTTACCGTCACCACGTCCCCCGTTGCGCTTGGTGCAGGGCAATGACACCGTACGCATTGTAACAAAAGGTGCCGCTGACGTACCCATTGCGTTGATGCCGTCGTGCGAGGGTTCCATGAGGAAACGACTGGGCGAACGTCATGCATGTCTAGCAGAGGAACTGCTCGTAAGAAAACTCTCAGGGATTGATGGATGCCTTTTCAAATCCCAGTCACCCGCTTGTGGAGTGCGGGACGCACGACTTTATGATAATGAAAAAGGCGGAAGTTATGTTCGTGGTAACGGGTTCTTTGTAGAAGAATGGGTACGGGCGAAAGCCGCATCTATTCCGATTTCTTCAGAACGTCAGCTATACTTCGATGAAAAGGATCGTTTTGCGAAAAAGGCAAAAAAAATTCCAGGCGGTGGGAAATCCGTTCTTTCCTATTTGGGTGATGTGATTGAACGTTTTGAACGACGAACTTGCTTGTCAAACGGTTGATTTTTATATTCTTTTGGATATCATAGTTCTTATTCTTGAATGTCTTTTTTTTTTTTTTTTGTGTGTGTGTGTCTTGCTCTGTCTGTGGGTTACAATTAGAGGGCCAAGGGTCGTATGCTCTTCTTAAAAATATGTGTCCTGTACCTTTGCTCTTCATTTTTCTGCTGCTTTACCTTCTTATATATATATATATATATATTTACATAGGCTGTATAGAGAAAAGTGGACAAGAGAAAGAATTAAAACAATAAAATAATAATATTATAACTTAAAAAAAAAAAGATACAGAAAAGCTTGCTCATGGGCCACAATGCTGTTTGGAACGAGGAGTTTGAGATCCTCAAGCAAATGCAAGAGGATCGCATGAACTTTACCACTAGCATGACATGTCATGAGCGCTGCGTCTCTCACTATTGGCTCAATAATTTTTATTTTGGTGAGTACAAGTGTATGAAAAACTGTCTCGAAAAGATTAATCAGGTGGCGATAATCACAAACATCAACTTATCGAAATTCGAAGAGAAGGAGCAAAAGGGTGATGTTCGCAAGTGATAATTCTAAATAGTGCGGTACATATGTACTTGTGTGTGTGTGTGTGTGTGTGTCGAAAATATGGCAGAAGCTTGAGAAACCCGTATACTTCGTCATTGAAATCTCGATAAAATGGGGTCTTTTTCACATGGTATATATATATATATATATATATATATATAAAGTAGGCAAAACTACCTAACGGAAGTATATAATATTTGTACATGGTGATTTTATGATTTGTGAAAAGTGTTTAAGGCACATCATTTTGTTGCAGCTGCTGCTGTCGTTATGAGATTGTGTGCCGTCCATTCTCTTTTTGTGTTTTATTTCTTTTTTGTTTTTTTGTTGTTGTTGTTTTGTGTGTGTGTGTGTGTGTGTGTATTGATTTTTCTTTCCCTTTTCTCTGAAAAAAAAAAAAAAGCACAAGTATTTTAAAGGGACTTTCTTTTACAAGATCATATAGGAGTGGTAAATTCCTACACACGCACACACACGGAGTAGAAGGCAATAATAAATTCGGAGGATAGTCAACTAAAGAAAAACAAAACAAAAGAAAAAATGGTTCTTGCGGAACTTGGTCAGAAGATTGGAAATGCGATTTCCAAGATGTCTTCCAGATCAATGGTTGGTGAGGATGAGGTAAAGGAACTTCTCAATGATGTGGCGCGTGCGTTACTGCAAGCGGATATCAATGTGAAGACTGTAAAAGATTTGCAACACTCAATCCGCACTGAAGTTGCCATTACATCCGAAGCAGTAGGTTTAAATAAACGTAAGATTTTGCAAAACGCTGTTTTCAATGGGATCAAGAAGATTCTAGACCCCGGTGTAAAGCCTTTTGTCCCTACAAAGGGCAAAACCAATGTTGTCATGTTTGTTGGATTGCAAGGTTCGGGTAAGACGACGTCCTGTACAAAGTATGCGGCTTACTTTCAGCGCAAAGGGCTTAAGACGGCTTTGGTGTGCGCGGACACATTTCGTGCGGGTGCGTACGATCAACTTAGACAAAATGCGGCAAAAGCCAAGATACGATTTTACGGATCACTTACAGAAGCTGATCCCGTGTTGATTGCCAAGACGGGTGTGGCTGAACTTAAAAAAGAAAAGTACGATCTTATAATTGTCGACACAAGTGGACGACACAAACAGGAATCCGCTTTATTCGAGGAGATGAAGCACGTTCAAGAAACAATACAACCAAATGATATTGTATTTGTGATGAGTGCCACGGATGGTCAAGGCGTAGAAGATCAGGCACGACAGTTCAAGGAAAAAGTCCCTATTGGATCAGTCATCATTACAAAAATGGATGGACAAGTTAAGGGAGGTGGTGCATTGGCTGCCGTTGCAATGACAAGGAGTCCCATTGTCTTTATTGGTACTGGTGAACACTTTGAGGATATTGAGTTATTTGAACCTAGTAGCTTTGTAAGTCGAATGCTAGGCATGGGGGACATGCGAGCACTTGTGAATTCGATGAACGATGCAAATATTAATGCTGGTAGCGAACTTTACAAAAGACTACAGGATGGACAGTTTACGATGCGTGATATGTACGAGCATATGCAGAATGTGCTGAAGATGGGATCGGTAAGCAAAATTATGGATATGCTGCCAGGCATGTCAGGTCTCAGTGGAGTTGCAGGAGAACATGGCGATGTTACTCTCAAAGGGTTTATGCACATGTTGGACAGCCTCACCAGTGCTGAACTAGATGATGGACGTGTGAAAAAAATGATGACGCCCTCTCGCATTCACCGTATTGCCCGTGGAAGTGGGCATTCGATTGCGGAGGTGCACAACCTTATCAATAGCTACACGAAGTTTGAGGAAATTGTGAAGAAGATGGGGAAAATGAATTTTAAAGCCATGACACAGGATCCCGGTAGCATGCTCTCGGGGCGAATGGGTCAACAACAGATGTCTCAGTTAACGAAAGTTTTAAACCCGCAAATGCTTCGTCAGCTCGGTGGTATTGGGGGATTGCAGGGAATGATGAAGCAGTTCCAAAATCTCAAATAAATGCTTAGCTTTGCGTGTTAAATTCTTCAGCGCCTCAATGATTTTCACTGAGGCTCTGTGCTTTTCGTCTATCCACTCTTTTTTTTTTTTTTTATATAGTCATTACACCATGATGTACGACTGTGAACACGTTTTTTTATATGTATGTGCTGTGTGTCCTTTAAAAAAAAAAAAAAACAATTCGAAGTTGTGCTCACAGTGTTTTAAAGCCGTAGTCATGACAAATCTTTAGCAGATTTAAGAAGAGCACGAAGGAATTAATTTATATATATATAAATATATATATATATATATATATATATATATAAAGAAACCGTACACATGCACACTTGTATTTGAATTCGTATATTGTGCTGCATATGCTCCTCTACACAAGTGGTGGTATTTCCCGCAGGGGCAAGAGACTGTGAAGAAAGGTGAGCGAATAACTAAAGAAAGCAATGGCATTTATGTAGCCGTTTATTGATAATATGAGTCTCTCATATGCGTTGATTGAAAACTTTTTTGATGTACAATGCTTTTTGGATTTCGTTATTTTCTGTTGTTTTTTTTTTTGTTGTTTTTTTTAGATATAGCCATTATGTTTGTGAGTATGAAATAAAAAAAGAAAAAAACTGTCCGGTCATAAATGAACTCACGCATTACCATTGTGCCCCGTAGAGGAGCGGTGCGCAACAGAAGGGCATATGGCAATAGGGCTTCGGGGCAAAGGAACAGCTGAGGTCACGCCACCACTGCAGATCTCTGTAATCTTAAGAAAAGAAGCATACTTATTCGCTCTTGCTTCAGTCGATGAAAGAGTTGAAGAAGAAGTATTGTTATCAAGTATCTCATGTTTTTAGTTATACCGAAGAGGAACGACAAGGCTCCATCAATTCTTATTCCTTTTTTGAAGCACTTACTGGTAATGATAGCCTTTCTTTTAATGGGAGTACATTATACTTTCCACACTGGAACTGTGAAATTGTTCATAGAATAGATAATGTTCTTTTACGTGTGAAACTTTTCCCAGAAGAGAAAAATGAGTATTTCACCGTGGTAAAGTTGTTTTTGCGTGTTGTGAAACGTCAAAGAAAAAAAAACGAAAAACAGATAAACTACTTACGAATGACTTCTGCTGCTTCAGGTGTTTGCAAGCTTTGGGTTGATACCTTTTCGTATTATGATGACAAATTCAGTACCAGAATTCGACATCTGGAGTATTTCTTCTATTTCCACTGAAGATGTCTTTCAGGAGTTTGGATATCCCATCACAATCAAATTGTCTTTAAAATATGTGATGGGGGCCACGACTGGGCAGTGTACTTCTTCAGTCCCAAGCTCTTCTTATGACGCACGGGCATCTTTTGCGTGACATTGCTCAGGCGCATAGTGGAGTCATGAGACACGAAGCATAGCAATGGCTTTTTACCAGCGTGACGCGTGAAAAAACGGCTACTTGTGAGAGCTTGCACCAATCTTTGGATCAAATGCTGACGCACCACTTTGAAGTGGCTTTTTGCAGTCATACCGTTCAGAAGTACTTGAACTATCGTTTATTTATTTTTGCAGAGAAAAAAAAAAAAGACAAAAAGTGGTTGTGATACCCATGTTAGGGTGATTGGAATATCACACAAGACAAGGGTTTTGCGCTCGCTGAGGCATTGGCATTCGCAATATGATCAAATTGTTTCTATTGATCTTCACTCGGAGTCCATCTCATTGTAGGGGCTGTGCGTGAATCGCATGCAGTCCCACATATTCCCCAGAGGAGAACCTTTACTCGCCAGCATGCGTCCCTGTATTAAATCTGTTCGGTCCATATACATACAAAACTTAATATGTCCAGTATTACATTTTTGTTATTATTGTTTGCAGTAAAAGCAACACTAATAATCAGAACTACATTTTCAACATCGACAAGAACGAAAAGGGGATGACAAGTGACTGGGAGCTAAAGCGAACCAGTGGATTTCTTGGTAATGTGTCTCGAGGTTCTTCAAAACCTCCCGTTATTCGATCATTGTATAGTTTCATGGTGGTTCTGCCTGTTAAATGCAAGTGAGGCCCTTCGGCAAAGCGGAAAGACATTGGTTTGATGGTTATTTAATATCTTACTGTTTTTTTTTTTGTTGTTGTTGTTGTTGTTGCTTCTAATGCTTAAGATTACTGTCTCATTTATTATTATTATTATTATTATTTTCTGCTCATATTTCGTGTGATGTAAAAAAAAAAAATTAACAATCTAGAAAGGCATGTCTCTCGATCTCTCGCAATATCACAGGGTTGTTATTTTTCTCGACATTGACGGCGTTCTGCTTCCTGTGCCTCGGTTTACATTTGGCGGCGGTGAGCTTTCTGATCAGTGTATTTTGTCGCTTCTAAAGATTATAGAATGTTGTGGTGGTGCGGATAAGGTGAGCATTATTCTGTCATCTACGTGGCGTAATTTTCCTGGACAAGTTGACCGATTGAATGGATATATAGAAAATTTGGTTGGAGATAAGATACCACGCGTAGCTGGTGGAACACCGAACGGTACACCTAAAGTGACGGTGGTGTCCTACTACGCAGATGATCCTTCTGAACAGCGGCTTATCCGTGATCGCGTTGACGAAGTGAAGCGGTGGATTCACACACACATGCACGACTACCCGGAAGCATGCGGTGGACGCTGGTTCGCCATTGATGATATGGAGCTTGATGTCGATGAACGGATGAAGGGACACTTTCTGAAAACGGAGACGGAGGTGGGTCTCACAGAAGCAAATGTGGTACATGCTCTGGACCTTATTGCGTCGCTGCCGGATCCAGAAACGACAGCGGAGCGGGCGGCCGCCGCCATTGTGGATCCAGTATTGAAGAATGAGGAAATTGATATATTGGAGACTCGGTGCAGTAAATTAGTCTCTACGGTTGAAGAGTTAAGAGAGGAGTTACGCCAGTCGCAGAGTGATCTACATCAGTTGCAAAGGAAACATCTGGAGTGGGAGAAGGAAAAAAAAGAAATGTCTCAACGATTTGAGAATATTAGTTACCGATTGGCACAGTATGATTTTGCAAAGAACAATGAAGCGTTACGCGCAGCATTGGCAGCCTTATCCAACTACACAGGTAGTGAGAGAAAGGAGCTAGAAGGTCATATTCGTTCCCTTGTTCTTTTGCTCCAGCAAAAGAAAGCGATGGGAAAGGCCCGAAGAAAGGCATGGAAGTCTAAAAACTCAAACGCATGAAAGAGCTTAACACCACATCGTGTCACCATACCCAAGTGGTTACGGGGACTGACTAGAAATCAGTTGTGATCTCGCGCGCAGGTTCGAATCCTGCTGGTGACGTTTTTTTTTCTCAACACCGGGCCTGGTGTTGGCATTCTCTATAAGAACACCTGGGGCCCCATCGGTTCAACCCCTTCGTATTGCCTCTTGTGAAAGAGTACTTGGCGTAGCCTTAACCTATAATTGCTTATGCAAGCAGTGCGTAGAAAAATAGCACATCGCATTCAGTTGCACTGTTTGTCTCATTCCTTGTAGGAATGGATAGGTTTGACTATAGGACTAGGCCAGGTGAAAAAAAAAGCTACTGCAATTCGTTTCTTTGTCATTTCTAGGGTAGTACCGTAACTTTCATCTATTTTTTTCCTCCACTGGTTTCTCTTCTTTGCTGTGCAGCCTTTGCTTAGTGATGTAGGTGGGGTCTATGTATGATTAATTAACCATGCCTTGAGACTTATATGTGAGTGTGGGCGGCATAGCTTATCATACATTCGCGTATGATTCGTAAGAGTATGTGGAGTATCGTCTTGACATTCTTACGGTTCAGATGCGCAATAGCATGAGGGGTGATAAAGATAAGGCTGTCATTGTGGACTTTGAAAACTGCAAGGGTGTTGGAAGTTAACTTATTTATTTCTGGAGTGATGCTTCATGGACGTGAGATCCGTGTAAAGCCTTATGACGTTGTTAAGTTTGACATGATAGCGGGTCTCATAAATTGTATCCTACAACACCCTGACGGATACCTACCCACAGCGAACGACCCGGCCCCTCCGGCTCCCCGTCCTCTTGCACTCCAACCCGCAGCGCTCACCTACTCATGCGATAAGTGCCACAGATTCTTCAAAACAAAAAAGCACACTAAGCGTGTACACAAAATGGATCTACGCCCTACGTGAAGCAGATAAAACTCTACAAGGCATAGATCACCCCCGCTCGCGCAAAAAGGCCACGTGACGACGAAAACCAAACCACCGCACAACCAACACCGCACACTCAGAAACTGAACTGCGGGGTCTGTGGTCGTCTATTCGCCACTCACAACTC
>JASANW010001373.1:0-88695 GCA_030849725.1 Trypanosoma boissoni
GTTTGAGAAGGAGCTGGATGATCCCAAGGAAGAAGAGCCACCTGCCGAGCCGTTACACTCTGAGCGCGTAGAAGAGCCGACTGACAAATCAAGCAAAGAAGACGTTTACAGCGATGATGAGTTTGAGAAGGAGCTGGATGATCCCAAGGAAGAAGAGCCACCTGCCGAGCCGTTACACTCTGAGCGCGTAGAAGAGCCGACTGACAAATCAAGCAAAGAAGACGTTTACAGCGATGATGAGTTTGAGAAGGAGCTGGATGATCCCAAGGAAGAAGAGCCACCTGCCGAGCCGTTACACTCTGAGCGCGTAGAAGAGCCGACTGACAAATCAAGCAAAGAAGACGTTTACAGCGATGATGAGTTTGAGAAGGAGCTGGATGATCCCAAGGAAGAAGAGCCACCTGCCGAGCCTTTGCACTCTGAGCGCGTAGAAGAGCCGACTGACAAATCAAGCAAAGAAGACGTTTACAGCGACGATGAGTTTGAGAAGGAGCTGGATGAAGCTATTAAGGAAGAGCCCCCCCCTCAGACCGCGCACTCTGACGGTATTGAAGACTCCACTGACAAATCAAGCAAAGAAGACGTTTACAGCGATGATGAGTTTGAGAAGGAGCTGGATGATCCCAAGGAAGAAGAGCCACCTGCCGAGCCGTTACACTCTGAGCGCGTAGAAGAGCCGACTGACAAATCAAGCAAAGAAGACGTTTACTGCCATGATGAGTTTGAGAAGGAGCTAGGGCAGCCCATTGTTGAAGGTCTGCCCCCTAAACCTTTATGCTCAGAGGGCCTTAAAGAGCATTCTTTTATAGCAAGCGAAAAGGAAGATTGCAAATACGATGAGTTTGAGGAGAAAACATCAGATGATCGGCAAGATGTGCGTTCGGGAAAGGAGAAAAGAGAGGGTGGAACAAAGGAATCTAAAGTAGGAATCCATTACACTGGTGGGGATACGTTACTCTCTTCCCGTTCTGATGTTAAGAGTGACGCTGGAAATTTTCAGGAAAGTAATGTGAGCAAGTACCTTGAGAATGGTTGTGTTTATGAAGAAGGGAGAAGTGTAGTAAAAACGGTGCCGAAGGATGCTTCAGACTCAAAAACTATGATGAACGGTAGTGAAAGTCCGAAACATGGCCCGTCGTTTGATTCACATGAAATCAGTTCGATAGAACCTGGGGCGGTTCAGGAACTCTAGATGCTTATTAAACGTTTTTATCCTTTTTATTTTTGTTTTTTTAGCTGTATGAGGCTAGTTCTTTATCGGTGCTTTTTTGAGTCAACCTTGTCGTACGACTCTCTAGCTTATCAAAAGTCGTCTCAAAGAAGAAGAACGAGAACAACTCTTGGGTTGATGGATGTATAGAATGCTCAGTTAAGAACTGGAGTCATTATCTGTTTTTTTTTTTTTTTTATGCTTCGCTTCTTTAACTGAAGATGAATGATGAAAAAAACAGACTTTCTTTCATATTATTAATTGCGTTTCTGCGATGCTTTTTTTATTCTAATTGTAATTGTGTGCCGTTGAATTGGGCAAGCGATGTCAGTATGTAAGAATGGTTTTTTTTTTACCCCAAAAAAATATATGGAGCTAGTGTGTGCTATCATGAAAAGTTATATTATCTCCATTACGCACGCCTGTCCCAATTTGATCGCATTTGCCTACGTGCATACACTGCTAATCGTTTATGATGCGTGTTCTGATAGGTAGCATTGAATGGAATACTCCCTTATTGCTTTTTTTTTTATGGACAAAGGATATTACATATATATTTATGTTTGTATGTATGAATTGTCGAATATACGACGAACGTCTTTGGCATACAAGATGATTATGCGATAAGTTAGGGAGTCCTATCGGAATCAGAATAATGTATATATGATATGATGGATAAATGAAGATAGCAAGTTGGGATAAGAAAAAAAGCAAGCCCCTTCCTCCTTTTTTTATATATATTGTCGGGTGGGGGGTGAGAGAGAGGGAGAGAGAAAAGAAAAAAAAAGATTACATTATAAAAGGTGAGATAATCAAAAGAAGGTGTTGCCGTTATGCATGTTGATTGCTGTGCCGATGCCAGGCACAAACATGTTTTTATGGTGTGAGTTTTTTGAATCATTGTGTGATGCTTTCACCTCCTATTTTTGTTTGTTGTCTTTTCTTTTTTTCTTTCTAACAATCAGTATTTTCATTTCAACTCCTATCAATATGTCAATTTGTTTTGGTGCTTCCCTTTCTTTGCGTGTATGTGTGTGAAGATACGTCTTTCATGCAACTTGTTTTTATACCTCTGGAAATCCCATGTTTCTTCTTGTATTCATTTTTTTGTGTTTGACATTTCTCCTAATCTCGTGCAGTTTGTAGTAATGGGTGATCCAGAGCGTGATGCTTCAAGCTTTCCGTCTGTAGATGGAGGGAGCGCCAAAGTTGTGGAGGGTATTCAGAATCGCCGCGAAAAACTTGAGCTTTACCAGTCTCATTCTCACAAAATGAAGTCCCTCATGATGAATAGTGCCGGTATCCGTAGTGGTCTAAGTACGAAAAACGAGCGCGCTCTAAATCCTGTATGGACTAATTTTCCGACAAAATGTGTCAAGTCCATTCGCTCAGCTGAGGAGCTTCGTGAGATGCTGCAATACTTTTCAAGAAGCGACGACGTGATGGTGGTACGATATCATCAGGATCGGTGCACCGCTTGCAATGCAGTGGGAAAAAGTTTTGAGTTTTTGTGTCACCAAAGTGAAGAACGCTTGCCGAACCTTAAATTCTATGATATCAACAAGGATGAAACACCTGAGCTAACCAAAGGTCTTGTGCGTTATCCGCAGGTCAAGGGCTACAGTGGCGGACATTGGGTGGACTTGGACTTTAAGCCGCCTTCCGAGTTCCGCGAGGAACTCTATGCAGATGTGGAGCGGGAGGTACAGATGCGCAAGCGTGAGGGCAGGCCAGTTACGGCGCTCGAGGCAGAGGAAATGTATTTTTCCGCCGCAGGGCCCGCGATGTTGCAAGTACTCGAAGAGTCTATCACAGCCTTTTATACCAAGTCGGAGGTTCGACTACACAATTACTGGAAACAGGTTTCAGTACGCCGTTCGTGGTTTTTTAGAAAATTTATCGAGCCAAAGATTGATGAACAAGTGCGGGATGAGTGGCGACTTAAGTCACTCTTTGGAGAGAAACTTTCTTACGGCCCGGAACCAAAAGTGGAAGAATTTTGATGCAACCAAACAGAGTAACTGTATATATATATAGATATATATATATATATGTGTGTGTAGGGGGTATAGTTGGTGAGTGAGGAGAAAAGTGAACAAGGTTCTTGAAAACGTTTTTTATGCATAAGGGACAGGTTGCAACTTATGCGTTTGTTTTTCTTTTGCTATTGTTATTAGTGTTTTTTGTTTTTTTTTTTTAGTTATGGTTCTTTCGGAAACAAATAATATATATATATATATATACTTTTTTTTTTTCAAAGTTGTCCCGTGTCGATCTAATAACAATTATTAGTACAGATACTTCATATGTCCGTCATAGCTAATGTTGAGCGGGAAGTGGTAGGTGCACGACGTGTTGCAGAGACTATCTTTATCACTCGCCGTTCCGCTACATTGCGTTGCTCAGGTTTTGCAAACATGAACGATGACCCGCCTCTTCCTAACTGTGTTGCTATCATTTCGGATTGCCTTCCTCACCGAGCTGGAGGCTGTCTGCTAACCGTTAGCATGGAGCGCTCCTTTATGCAGCGCCATAGCATAGAGGAGCCGCGCAGAGTCTCTGTGGTCATGCAGTGGGAAGTGAAATTTCCGCCCACATATCACACAGATCCATGCGTGTGGCGCCTTCTTCGCCGCGCTCCCGGTGCGAATGAGGTTTCCCTCCGTCCCTTTGTTGTGGAAGGTATAACGCCGTGGCTGGAGACTGCATCGCGCCCCCGTCGCACTGGCGCAGAAAGGCCCAGCGACGGCGGCCTGAGTCTCGCCTCGCCCTTCATTGTGGACATTGCGCTGCTGTGCGGGTGCTGGGCCGCGCTTGAGCTCGACGAGCGCTGCCTGGAGCCGACCCCGCGCGTGGATGCGCCAATGACGCGCGGCGCCGCGTCCTCTGCGGCAATGGGCAGTGGACCCGCAGAGGACCCGCGCGGGGGCAGTTGCGGCACGCGGGTCATAACGCGCGCGGGTCGAAGTGCTGTGCGACAGCCACGTCGTGCGTTTGCTGCGGTCATGGCGCCTAATGGTTGCGCTATTGTGTGGGGAACGCCGCGTCAGGCGCATGCGCTTGTGGACCACACATCGAGAAGCAGTGCAAAGCTGTGCTACACCACTGTGACCCAAAAAGCACACGCACAGCAATCCCTCACACTGGTCGCCGCGTTGCCGTCGTGCGTGGAGACGGCAAGTACGCAGTTTGAGACCAAGCATCGGCTAAATGATGTTTGGCTTTGTGCCGACGATGCGTGCGTGGCACTCCGGCACAACGCACGGCTATGTACGGCAACGCATGCTCTCCACGGGGCCGCAGGTGCGCTTCGTCTACTGCGCCGTCTTATGCGCGCGGCTTCACCGCACCAGCCGGAGCTCTACGCGAAGACAGTGCTCGCGCCTGCGTTGCTGAGAGTTGTTGTGGGACTGCAGCAGCGCAGACAGCCCTTTTGGGCGGGCGTTGCTGTCTGCTGCATTGTTTTGCCCGGAGTGCTTGACGACCGGAGCCCGCTGTCTCTTGCTGTTGCGTCATCCTTGTTTGACCATCCCGAGTGCCATGGATGTGTCTCGCTGGTTACAAGTGTATTTGCAATCGCCAGGCTGCCAATGAAGTATCGTGAGGCAGAATCCGTACGAGGAGTTATGGAAAAATTGTGGCGGGAAAAGGTGTCATCCATATCAATACCTTTTCTGACGAGCGCAATTCCGTCACAAACGGCACCCGCCACTACAGTGTCTATAAATCAAGATACAGCAACATCATTGCATGGTGTGGGTGCAAGTCTCTTACCAATGGCGGAATGTGCCGTTTGTGGACTCTCCCTTCTACGTAATGACACTGTTGAAGACTCGGACCCCGGACTAAAGTCCACAGATGATTGTTTGACAGTGCAGTGCGCGCGCTGTGGACACGGCGGTCATGTTTCTCACATCATTGGGTGGTGGGAAGACCTTAGTGTTCGATGCTGCCCGAAAGGATGCGATTGTCTTTGTATTTACTAGTATAACTTACTGGGAAATGTGATAACGCAAAAAAGAAAGGCATCTGGAATATTGCTTTTTTTTTTTTTGCTGAATTTGATTCAGGTCTTTAGTTTACTTTACTATTTTTTTTTTTTTTAGCACAGCATCTACACGTCAATAAATTTTCCTTTTAAAATAGTCCTTTCTTTTTTTTTTTTCTCTCTTGTTTTTTTTTTTTTTGTCGTGTTAAAAAGAAATATTTCCTGTGTATTAGTTTTTTTTTTTTTTTTGACAACCAAAAGTGCACAGGGAGCCGCTTGGGTTTGCTGTTGTGCCACTGCTTATTAGTCGAGTGCTTCTTGGATGAAGCCAATGTATTAGAGCTGCACATATCGCTATATATATATATATATATATATATATATATATATTTGTTTACTGAATTTAAAGACCTAGACCATTTCTGCACTCCCTTTGGCACCAATATTGGATACGTTCATGATATTCTCATGTTGAGCAACTCTTACAGAGTTTGAACGACGAATTATTATTATTTTTTTTAAACCACAACTCTTGAATTTGCTCACGATGCCTCTCTTGCAGCGACTGCCAATGAAAAAGTGTAGCTCAAGTCAAGATGATTTTTGTTGTTGATCGCTAGAATACCCAAAGCCGCTTCACGTACTCTCACTGTAGTATGCTTGTCTTCTCCGCGTTAAGCACCAACTTATTGGACCATGAACAAAAGGGTTGAATTTTATACGTTGATGTAAAACGAACAAAGATGCGAGCGCATTGACAAAACCAAAGGGATAAAAACCTATACGACTATTCAGTTTCACTTCTGCGGCATCAAAAAAATTGTGGATCTTTTCCTCAGGACAGGTCTTTGACGGCAGGATTTTGTGAAAAGGTTACTCTTCCGTTCTGTTTGTTCTGTAAACTGATGTGTAGGCTGCTGGGGGGAGGGGGTGGTATAGATTTGGTGAACTTCGAGTAGAATGCTTGCAGCGCTTGCGAGTGTAGATTGCTGGGGCAGAACTGCGAAAAATAGAGTCTAGGGAGAAAAGAAGTACTCTCGTGTCTTGCAGCTTTTTTGTGGGATGGTGGAAAAAAATAAATAAATAAATTAATTAAGGGGTCGTCAACCCGTAATATTATTTCCTTGATTTGTGGGTGTGTCCTAATAAAGCAAACTCGTAACAAAGCGATAAGTTATAGTTATGCAACCTGTTGTTCATTTTTTTTTTTTGTGCTTTTTTGAGGGAAGGGGATTAGAAGGGAAAGCAGAAAAAACTAGGGGCTGAAGGCATATCCTTGAAAAATTGTGTCCTGGTTTTATGTCTTTTCCCTTTACTGCTTTTTTTTTTTTTTGTTTAATGTTCATATTGTGGAATGCGCATGTACAAAATTTGATGCTTTGTATTTGTGATTGTTCCTCTTCGATAATATAATTAAAAGAGAAAAACAAACTTGTGATTGTAAATTGAATTCAATATATCACGCTGTGGGCATATTTTGTTCTTATTCTTGTTGTAGTCCAGAGTTTGGTGTCTGGATGTGCCATCACGCTCTTTTTCTTATTAAACTGTTTTATATTTTGCTTCTCCTCTCCTGTCTTCTACTCCTCCTCCTCTCTCCTTCTTTCTTTCTTTCTTTCTTTCTTTCCCAACTCACTCACCCCCCCCCCCCCAACTCCATTCCCTTATTATTATGAATTGATATTATTATCATTGCAGTGGCAAGCAAAGCAGCGCCGATGTTCGCGTTGGCCGCACGGAAGGCCTCGCGTCTTCTCGCCCCCCGGTGGGCCGTCTCCGAGTTGTTCGCCCCCGCCCTGTGCTCCGCGCGGCGCCACCGCACGGCCGGCACGACACCGAACCACTCGCCGCCGTCGGCCCCGGCGGCCCCGGGGACCGCGGGCGCAGGGGCACAGGGCCCAGCCGCCGCCACGGCCGCCTTGGCATCGCCCGGGCAGAACTCACCCGCGCAGCTGCAGCAGCAGCAGCAGCAGCAGCAGCAAAAGCGCGCGCCGAAGGGAATGCGGAAAAAGAAGAAGACCGGAAAGCCTGTTGCACCCACTCGCCGCCGGGCAAAGGCGCCCGCGTCGAGTACGGGCACAGCAGGCACAGGATCCACATCGCCAGCAGCAAGCGCAGCCGCAACAGCAGCAGCAGCAGCAGCAACATCGGCAGCTGCGGGAGCGGCGGCGGCGGCTTCTGGTGCTTCTGGCTCCGTAGCATCAGGTAACGGAGCTGCACGACGTCGCGGGGGACAAGATGTCGGGGACACTAAAAAGAAGAAGCCAAAGGTAAAACGCATGCGCATTTGCGTATTGAATAGTAGCTACGAAGGGGCTGACTCTGTCACAGCTGAAGTCGACGACTACCACTGTAGCCCTGCACATTACGTGAAGGACAAGCGAAGATACGTTTTCAGTGATGTTTACGTGAAAAAGAACGACTCCTACCGTACCGTGAGGGAATTGGTCAAAGGAAACGGATTTGACGTTTTTTTTAACCTTTGCGATGGTGGAAAAGATGAAAAGAGGGCTGGTATTGATGTCGTAGAGGCACTGGAGGAACACAATGCTGCTTTTACAGGAACCGATTCTCGTAGTTTTGAGCCAAGTAAGATTGATATGAAACTACTTGTTGGAGCAGCGGGTGTAAACACGCCCAACTTTGTTTTGCTAGAGAATGCCGAGGCCCTCGCAAAGAAATGTCGACATTTAAGGTTTCCAGTGATTGTGAAACACCTTTCTGGGTATGCTTCTGTGGGAATTTCTAAAGATAACCGCTGCGACAACCTTGATGAACTTAAAGTAAAGGTTTCCTCTTTTTTACGTGAGTATAATCATGCTCTCGTTGAAGAATTCATCTGCGGCCGAGAAGGCACTGTTTTAGCCTGTGGCGATGCTGGGAGTCCGTTCGGCGTAAAGGTGTTTCGCCCACTTATGTTCAATTTTCTCCAGAATGACGATGATTTTGCGTATTTTGAAAAGAAGTGGACGATTGTGTGCGATAAAAATGCATATGATTTTCTCCCTGCCAATGATCCAGCTTATCCACACATCACTGAGATGGCACGCAATGCCTTTGCACATATAATGAACGGTGTTGGTTATGGTCGAGTAGACTTTCGCATTGATCCGAAAGGTGAGGTCTACTTTTTGGAAATTAATCCAAACTGTGGCATGTGGTACAGTGAGGCGGATGGTGGTGACTTTGCCGATGTCTGTGTGCAAGGTGACAAGACATGGGACCACGATCGCTTTGTTCGCAATTCCATTCTCCGAGCTGTGCGTGAGCAAATAGCACGGCGACCGTGGTACTTCATCAGTCACGACTCCAAAGGAAACTTTTCCACCCGCGCAAGCAAGACTGTGCGGGCAGGCAAAAGCCTTTTCAACGACGGTGTGCACGATGTGCCTGTGATTGCAAAGTCACTTTACAGACTTGGCGGGGATGACCAAACAGTGGGGTGTGTCATTCTTCGAGGCGACCGATTGCACCAGGCAGTAGCCATTCGTCATTCGTGCGAGCCAAACATGCACTTCATGCAGGGATGTACGCTGACACTTGTGTCCAAGCGCAAAATCAATGTGGGCGAGGAGCTTACTGTTGATTATGCCTCACTGTGTGACGAGCGCATGCCGCCCTTTCCATGCAGCTGCGGGACAAGCAATTGCCGCGGTGTCATTTTCCCAATGCCCGCATCGCCCCGCACATTGGAGGGAAAAAATATTCGCCAATTACTCCGCGAGAAGAAACGTGAGTGGTTCAAGCAAATGGAAGAAAAAAAAGAAGACCGCGAGGCGCGCGAGGCTGAACGCATGCTGAAGAAACGTGCAGCGAAAAAAAGGGCCAGTGCCGGAGCAGCAGCGGCAACAACAACAACAACAGGCACAGCAACGGCACTAGGGACTGCGACGGTAAGTGGGAGTCATGGAAACAACAATGCTCATGCGAAGAACAACAACAACAATAACAATAGTTCATAGAGTAAGTGTGCATATGCTGTGTGGATGTGCGCGCGTGCATGAGGGTAAGTGAGAAAAGAGGATGAGTAAGTAGCGTATGCAACATAGAAACAAACAAGGCCTTCAAAAACAAAAAAAAAAAGAGAGAGAGAGAGAGAGAGAAAGAAAATCCAGCGTTGTGCATAAATAATAAGCTGACCGATGCATACAATGAGCTGAAGTGAACGGTGTGCTGCAAGGACATAAGAAGGGGAGCATAGATCATACTACATACGTTAGAAAAACTTTCCCTGCATGAAAAACAAAAAAATAAAATAAACTGAGAGGGAAATGTTTATCACTCTATAAAATAAGTCTCCCAAGTAGGAGTTTACATATTTCCCTCGAGTGTATACAAGGCCTCACATATTAGTCTTTAACCTATTTTTCTTTACCGCGCTGTTGATCCCCACCCCCGTGCTTCTTTTTTTTTTTTTTTCTCACGGGTCGCTTAAAAGCAAAACATTGTGAGCTTATATAAAGTACGGTGAGCCTTTTTCGTGTATTTATATTTTGATTCTTTTATGATGTTTGTGCTTTCCCCCCCCCCCCGCACTTTCTCTCCTCCCTTTCTGTTGTTATTATTATTATTAATATGAATACTATTATTATTATTATGATTTTCATGGTGTCCATGTAGCGAAAGCACGCGATGTGTGCTGCGCAGAACGGTGTTCCGCAGCTCTCTGTAGACCATTGGCTTTGCGAGAGTGGCATGCGTGGACTTGTTGATCGCCTCATTGTCGATCTTATTGCCACTCGCCCACGTGACGTGACTGCGTTTATTCACTCATGGAGCGCCCCGCGTCGTGCGTCGAATGTGCCTTTACTTACCGCCCCGAACGCCTCTGCCAGTGCATCGCTCCGTTGCGCGGATGGAGCGACGGCATCGTCCCCGCTGCTCTCTCGCGCGGAGGAGCCGTCGGCTGAAGAACTCCGCCATCTCTTTCGCGATGCCGCCGCGTCGCCCTTCACGTTTCTGCAGAGCGAGGCAGACCACGCGGAGTTTCTGGCGACCCGCGCACGGACGCTGTCGTGGAGTGTGGACAGTCTGGGCCCACGCTGTGGTCGCGGGAACTTTGGCTTTGTGGTTCCCGCCCAGCGTGGGACCGGGGAGAGGGAGTCAGAGGAGGGGAAGGAAACGGAAACAAAAGGAGACGCTGTTGCCATAAAATTCGCGCGCGTGCAGGCGCTGTGGTCGTTGGATGAGGCCTTTGCGCTGCAGTGCATCACCGCGCACGCAAAGGAGCTCCAGGCAGAGGAAGCGGAGGAGGAGGCAAGAGAGGAGAAAAAGAAAAAGGAAGAAGAAGAATATGAAAAACTGAGAGGAAGAAAAGCAAAGGGGCGTGGATATCACTGCGATCTTGTCGAAGGATCGAAACTTGTGACGTGTCTCGTTGGTGAAATTATGTATGACTCGGCACGTGATGCGCTGCTCATGCCGCTGGAGTTTTTCCCATGCA
Organism: Trypanosoma boissoni; assembly: GCA_030849725.1. Lineage (NCBI taxonomy): Eukaryota > Euglenozoa > Kinetoplastea > Trypanosomatida > Trypanosomatidae > Trypanosoma > Trypanosoma boissoni. The sequence goes on from JASANW010001373.1 coordinate 10,642, forward strand.
CACTGGCCGAATGTATATTAGTACGCGCAGAAATGCAAAATGGCCAGCGCGGGTCTCGTCTATCATGCTCCGCATTGAACGACGCCTGTGGTATTGCGAAGGTTCAACCCAATGGCGAAATCGTTGTGCGGCCGCTCTTCTCACCGCGCGAGCTGCAGCACGTGGCACGAAGTATTTGCAAAGCGCTACTCTTTCTCCACGCGCGGTGTGGCCTTTGTCACTTGGACCTGAAGGCAGGAAACATTCTTCTCTCCTCCTTGTGGCCCGGGGAGGATGAACCGTTTCCACGTGTTGTTTTGGGTGATTTTGGCCTCGCACAGCACAGCGGGGCGCCTATTTTTCAACTCGGTGACTTTGCCACAATGGCCCCGGAGGTTTATTGGGGGAGTGAGAGCGACAATGAACAGTACGCACCGTACCGCATGCGTGCATTCAGTGGTGCCTGTGATGTGTGGAGTGTGGGCTGTGTGCTGCTGCACATGATGGACGGACTTACTTACGGGGCGTGGGCGGAGAGGGATTTATTTGAGGCAATGGAATATAATTTTGTGTCACCAGCGCCGCGTCACCCGCACCTTTGGCCGGCAGAGCTTATAGATATGGTTGTGCGGTGCTTTGAGCGAGAACCGCGTCGGCGCATAAGTGCGGAGGAATTACTTAATCATCCGTTTATGAAATGGAACGCATAGTGCAACTGGGCCGTTTCTCGAATTGCATGGATGCAAAAGTTGTGCTCTCGTCACTGTTTTTTTTTTTTTTTTCTGTTTAGTTGCTTTTGCTTTTGGTAATGGTTTGCAAAAACTATTGTGCCTTCCTTGCGCTATATCTCTGCATATTTTCCACTGCATATATATATATATATATTTGTGTGTGTGTGTGTTTATGTGTCTGTCCATTACCAGTTTCATTGTTGCAGTCACTGTGTATTATGTAAGGCATAAGTAAGATGCAATGTACAATTGTTAAGTGAAAACTCGCAATGTACAAAATTCGATACATGTCTTGCTTCCGTGTGTCACAGTGTGTTGTGCGTGCTGTTCATTCCCTTTTGGAGGATGGGAGGAATGATTAATTGACACGATGTATGTATACATATATTATGGACAAGAGAAGCCATTAGACTTCTTTTTTTTTTTAAGCAAAATTTTTGCTCTCCGAACATTTTATTCACTTCATGGCTTTGTGGAGCCCTCAAACCATTTCTTACGTATGGAAAACATTCTTGTGTTTCGTTTTTTTTTTTGTTTTTTTGTTTTTTTTTGTGTGTGTGGTAGTTGTTATTGTTATTTGTTTCTTTTTGCCATATCTTCCCTAACACTCTTCACTTGCAGTTCTGTGACCTAAGGATTTTTCTTTCTTTTTTTTGGAAAGCAAAAAAAAAAAAAGTCAACAAGTACGAATATTGCGTGGCATGAAGATTACCGTTCTCTCTGGAGCACGCTCCGAGGTGGTGGAGATTCCCGCCACCGCAACACTCGACGATCTGAAGAAGCGCTACCAACCCAAAGTGGACATTCACCGCAAAGCCTTCAAGATCGCCACAGGCACCAGTGCGGAGGGAAAGCCAAACACAGTGATGCTCGACGGAAAGAAATCCCTCAGCGCTCAAGGCGTAAAGGATGGGTGTGAGGTGATCTATAAGGACCTTGGACCGCAAGTTGGGTACCGTACTGTCTTTGTTATCGAGTACGCTGGGCCGATTGCGATTATGCTTCTTTACGCTACGCGGCCCTCTTTTATCTATGGCACGAACATCATGACTCCATACAACTACACACAGAAGCTCTTTATTTCACTGTTCACCGCGCACTTTATCAAACGTGAACTTGAGTCGTTTTTTGTACACAAGTTCTCTCGTCCAACAATGCCGCGTCGCAATATCTTCAAGAACTGCATGTATTACTGGTCTTTTGCAGTTTTTATTGGGTACGTCCTGTGCCATCCTAAGTACACGGAGCCTTCGTGCCGCACATTAGTGAACCTCTCCGCGACAGCCATGGTTCTCTTTGAGGGCCTTAACTTTGCTGTGCACAAGCAACTGAGCGGCATGCGCCAGGGCGACGGCGATACCGCCCGCAACGTTCCAAAGGGCATTCTCTTCTCTCTGGTTTCTTGCCCAAACTATACCTTTGAGGTTCTCTCGTGGGTTGCCTTTTCTATTGGCACTGGCGTGGCGTCCTCGTGGGTCTTTACGCTGACGGGTCTGCTGCAGATGGGCGAGTGGGCTCTGAAGAAACACCAGGGGTATACCAAGTCGGACCCGAGTGTCAAGAAGAAGAAATCTATTCTGCCTTTCCTCATTTAAGTGTATTATAGGGTGAAGGGAATTAAAAAAAAAAAAAAAGGATAAGGGGCACAACAATATGCTAATCGAAAATGGGGAATTATTCATTGGGAGAAAAAGGGCCCGTGGGATGACAAACAGAAGGTCATAGTGTATCAAATAAAAATAAAAAGAAAGCTAAATGAACTGATGTATGAGTTTCTCTTTATACATGTAGATCAAAAGTTTTTGTTCCTCACGTTGAGTATGTTTTTTTTTTCTTCTTTTTTTTTTCTTCTTGTTCATGTGGCACGAATGAAATGTATTGCTTCTAGTGATCAAGGGAAGAGCATTGACACCAGCAAACAATAAATGAAATCTATGCCAATAGAATATGGAGAGGAAAGGGGTGGGGGGTGAAATGGAAGAGAAAGCCGAATAAAAAGTTATCTCATTAAGAGGTAAGCGAAATGTATGAGAAATAGGAGAAAGCACTTTGGAATTATATGGAATTTAAACTTTACAATATATATATATATATATATATATATATTCCTATATTAATATTACCAAAATTGTGACATCGATCAAACAAATGTAGTTCCTCTGGGTTTCAGCTATCTGCACCTCCCGGGAGGCCGAATGGTCGATTGAGTGCTAAAGAAGGAACACGAGGAACTGGTTGTGATGTATGCGTGTAATTGTTACGCCAGAAATTCTTTCTCGATATTGTGATCTTCTTTCTTATTTCCCTTTTTTTTTTCTTTCTTCTGTGCATGGAGACTTTGCTTCTTTTAGGGTTATTGCTCTTTGCCGTGAATTTTTTTTTTTTTTTGGCTCTACTCATCTGCGTGCCATGCTTAGGATCAACCTGTCGTGTGTGAATCATGCGAAAAGTGAGCACAAGAGATATTCGGAATACATACGAAACGAGTAAACAAAAAATGATGCACATTTTGTATGAAAGACAAACACAATGAAAATAAAGACGAAATGAAAGAACTACAATAAAATTGAAGAGAAGCTGATGCATGCCGGGTTTGTTTTAACAAAAATTTGCTTTATATATATATATATATATATATAATTTTGAAAACGAGAGCAACTGGGGACTCCGGTTCGATTTTGTGTTTTATGCCATTCTTTTATTGAAATACAAATTTTCATGCTACCTAGTTTTTTGTATTGTTCGCCCTCCTTTCCCCCAACAATTTTTTTATTGCAACAATACATTGAGACCCTAGAGTTGAGCACCCTTCTTTCATCACTTGTGCGGAAGGGTCAAATACGATACGGTAGACACACAGAGGCTAATATATACATTGAGAGGGAAAAAAGGGGGGTTGAATATTGACAGATTGGTATATATATATATATATATATACATATATATATAGATCGATTGTCCAGCTTGCAGAACGATGGACGCGGATGTGCTATACGCAAACATGGAGCACCTTGCGACGCTCGATCCCCCTGTGATTCACCCGACTCTACCGCCTCTTCCCGGCGGTTTTGGCCCTTTGCCCGACGACTTTCACCCCTCCGCCCCATCGATTCTCCTGCAGGTGAATGCGGTGGAGGACGTCTCCCTTCCGCGCGCCCACCGCCTGCGGGCCATGGCGCCGCGCGGGGAGCCGCTGGCGGAGGCGGCGGGAGAGCTCCCGCAGCCTGCGGAGGACGAGGCGGTGCCGCGGCGCGGCCGGCGACAGCGATACCTGCGCCTCACACTAACCGACGGATTCACGCGAATCGCGGCGGTGGAGGACTCCCGCGGCGGGTGCGACGCGCTGCGCAGTGGAGTTGCGTGGGGCGCGAAGCTTCGCGTTGCGGCGCCATTTGTCGCACGGCACGGTGTTCTCGTGCTGACGTCGCGCGGGACGGAGCTGCTTGGCGGGGCTGTCGCAGAGTTGCAAGTCTTTTGGGAGCGCCACGCTGTCGATGCGCTCGCGCGGCTCTCCGGCCGGCCGCAGCGGCGCGTTGAACCGGGGATAGAGGGGACAAGCGAGGTTGAAGGATGGGAGCGGGCCCAGGGAAACTCAGCGGGCCAGCAAAGTGGACATCCACAGCAGTATCAGCAAACTGGAAGTGCCCAGCAGCATCAGCAGCAGAGTGGACTTCCACAGCATCAACAGCAAACTGGAACAGCACAACAGTATCAGCAGCAGAGTGGACTTCCACAGCAGTATCAGCAAACTGGAAGTGCCCAGCAGCATCAGCAGAGTGGACATCCACATCTTCATCGCTCAGTGCCTGTGCTGCCAGTTGTGAAGAGTCCGCCGGCGTCGCCGCAGCCGTTGGCTGCGTGGACGTCGCACCACCCATTCACCGCGCCGTTCACTACAATAGCGGTCATTGCCGAAGTGACGTCAGAGCTGACGATTCGCGAGGTCGGCGAGCAGTTCTCACTACTTGTCCTCCTCGTGTCGCCTGGGGGGGCGGAGGGCGAGGAAGACGGGCTCGTGGTCGACCTTGGCCACGAGTGGCTGCAACGCACAGTCGGAATGTTCCCAGCCGCCTTTCGCGCGCTATCGACGTCGCGTCGACCCGAGGACGTTGCGCGGCTCGGCGAGATCGTTGAAGGAATTGGGCGCGCGCTGGAGAACTTTGGTGAAGCGGTCTTTGTGCTTCGACTACGAGAAGTGGACGGGGTCGTTGAAGTTATTGAGACAAGACAGCAGCATCAGTGAGACAAGATAGGAGTTGTGCTAAAGAGGTATGAGATCTTATTAAAATGTCTCTTAATCTTTCGTTTTTTTTGTTTTTTTTTTTGCTGTGGGAGTGGTGGGAGGGCGAGGAGGATGAATTGGTTATAACTCAGAACGAAGACGCGTCTTTGTATTTTTTTAAAAAGGCGTTTTGGGGTGTTTTCATTTATTTTGATTCAATATTATAAAGGAAAATGACATAAATCTGCGTAGTTCGAGTTGGTTGCGCTGCTGAAAAGCCATTTGGGTACGTTTTATTTTTCACTGTTTTCTTTTTTTTTTTTCGTTAGTGGGTTAAGAATAAAAGCCTGAGAGCACAATATATTCCTTCTTGCAATACATATCAAAGGTTTGTGTTTTTTGTTTGCAGTCAAAGACGCTGAAAGAATATTTTATGAAGGTGGGCTTACTAATTCTTTTTGCTCTATATATATACATATTAGGATCTTGTAAAGAGAATGTCAGCTGAGATAGGGCCACTTATTCTTTCGCCGAGGCCCTCCATCTTCTTCCCCTTTGACCTTTTTTCCATTTACCTATCTTGAACCTATAACAAAAGAGGCACGCAGCTTTCCCTTAGAGATCTTCCTAATAGAGTTTTTATACTTTTGCCTTCTCACCCGTACCTTTGACCCTCTACTCGCAAGGGACTTTCAGGGCAGGAAGACGTCTTAAAGCTGCGACTTCGTACCTTGCTGTTGATAGATTCCTCACTTTGTCTTCGAGATATATTTTGCTGTTATCATTTGTCATAGGCAGGGCTTTGATAAGGGTGCACATTGAGATGATTCAGAGGCATATTTGGTTTTCCCTTTTTCTATCGTTATTTTCTTCTAGGATATCGGAAAGGATAGTTCACGCCGGAGCAGTAAGTGGAAATGTATATATATTTGCATATTCATATATATAATGAAATAATGAAGAACTACAAAAAAATGACTTATGAACCAACCCACTTTATTTTCTTAACTACTTATTCTCCCTTTACAACTATATGTTTTTTTTTTTTAAGGGCCTCAGTTTTTCATTGTTACTGCTTCTGACGCCAATTTAGCACAATCTCAAAGAAGAAATATGAGAAAATAAGAATAGTTTTTTTTATAATTTTTAACTGTGTCTCTAATAATGAAAACCGATTAATGGGCGTATTTTTATTTTGATGAAGACATACTATGTTTGGCGGAGAAAAATTTCCTACCGTGTAACAGCAAGTATTGTGTCTTGTTTCTGGGCATTTTACTAAATGATTTGCTGTGTACTGTTTTTTTGTTGTTGTTGTTGTTGGAAAGCGTTACTCAACTTCAATCACAATATTATTGTTTTTGTATTTTTCCAACGTTTGTTTTTCGTTTTTGGCTTGCCTTCCATCCAAAAATACGTCTGATGAATGAATAGTTTCACTTTTTTACTGTTTTTACCTACGCTTTTTTCTTGCTGTTTTCGTTTGGGTAGGACTCCGTGTATTTTTGAGAATTTTGACTTTGAACAGCCGCGGTGACAACTTTTAGCGGTTAATACATTTCATTGTGCTCACAAATGAAGTGCGATTATATATGTATATATATATTGTGTGTGGTTCACTGAACAACTGCGAGAGAACTTATCCAATTTTTCCTTTTTTCTTTCTTTTAGACCCCTATATTGGATAATAGAGTGATAAGCCATTGCTCTTCTCATGCGAAGTCTTTTGCAGGCACCGCATGTCGGCTTCATGATTTCTCGGGCTGGCGGCCTTGCTATGTGCTCTCCTGTGCCTTATGCTCTTGCCGCGCGCTGTCAAAGTGGATTTGGTGGCAACGGCCGTGGATTTGGCGGCGACCGCGGATCGGGTGGCGATCGTGGATTCGGCAGTGGTGGAGGATTCGGCGGTGATCGTGGATCTGGCGGCGATCGAGGATTCGGCGGTGGTCGTGGATCTGGCGGCGATCGTGGATTCGGCGGTGGTCGAGGATTCAGCGGTGGTCGAGGATTCGGCGGTGACCGTGGATCGGGTGGCGGCCGTGGATTCGGCGGTGGTCGAGGATTCGGCGGTGACCGTGGATCTGGCGGCGATCGTGGATTCGGCGGTGGTCGTGGATCGGGTGGCGGCCGTGGGTTTGGCGGTGGTCGAGGATTCGGAGGCGACCGTGGATCGGGTGGCGATCGTGGATTTGGCCGAGGCGGCGGTGGTAACGCAGGCGGCGAGAAGGAGAAGGGCGGAGCCGCGCCAACCCGACGGGTCATCATGAACCAAACAGGGGACGGTGAGCTCAGCGACGCGACGCGGGTGCTGATGCGTGACGACACCACTATCCTTTCGAGTGTTATCCGTCACATTCCTCAGAACGGAGCCATATCTATAAAGAGTTTGACCGCACAGCTTTCCCCTGACGTGCAGGAGGCACTCTCGGAAAAGTACGACGGCCTGAGCACGTTTCTCCAGCAGCGCAAACAGCTTTTTGTCGTGAAGGAGCGGCCTGAGGACAATGTACTCTACGTGGCGTGCACACCGCTTGCGTACCAGAAACTCATTGCAAGGGAAAAGCAGCGGCAGACGATGGAGGAGATGTTGGGCCTCAATCGGTCCGGCGGGAGAGGCCGTGGGGGCCGCGGAGGAGGTCGAGGCGGACGAGGCCGCGGAGGCGGAGGCGGAGGCGACTATCGAGACAACCGGGAGAATCGGGATAACTTTCGAGGCGGCGGACGCGGCGGGTTCGGTGGCGGCAGAGGACGCGGCGGGGGCTTTAGGGGCGGTGGAGGCGGCGGAGGATTCGGCGGCGAGAAACGCAACTTCGGTTCACAGTAGCATTCACATTGAAAGAGCAAAGCATTGGTATTTAAAAAAAAATTGGGGTAATATATAATGAAGGAGAAGGGAATGAATGACACGTTTTTGCTGCGCATAGAACTTTCATCTACTCGCGCAAAGGGATCGTTTCTGGGAAAAGAGTACGCATGGAATGTGCTTTTGCGTACTTGCCTCTCTTTTGCTTGTCAGTTTCTCTTTGATGGAGTTTGTATATATATATATGCGTGTGAATATATGTGTGTGTGATAGAGAAAGTGAGAATGTTAGAGGGGTGTGAGAGAACGAACGAGAGGTCAATTAAGGCATTTTTTTTTTTTTTAGTTTTTTTAAGCGTGGTGCTCTTCTGTTGTTTATTATAAAGCAATTGAAAGAAGCAAGAAACGGGAAGAACGAGAAAAAAGAAGATTGAAGTGGTGAAGCAGTAAGGGGGGAGCGAGAGAGAAAGAGGAAAAGAATAAACGTTTTCTACCTGTAAGAGAACGGAAAAGGATTATGACACATTTACCCCTGTGTTGTTTGCATATTTCCCCCCCCCCCCCCTTGGTAGCGATAACAACAGATATAGTGAGGGTCTGCAGGAAACGCACCTCGAATTTTGAGAGGGAGAAGAAGTGTGGGCACTCCATGATACAATATTTTACTCGAGGAGACGATGAACAAGAGGACCAAAACAAAAGAAAAAAAAACTTGTGGAAGGCAAAGGGTGCAGGATCACAGACGCATATGAGTGTTACAGCGGGAAGGCAGGGCTCTTGTTTTGCTTGCTTATTCCCGCATTAAAGTTTTTTTTTTTTTTTACATGCATATCGTTTATATATATATATATATTTTTTTTTTTAATTTAGTTATGATGCGAAAAATTGCTGGTGTAGCTTCTTTTTTGTTTTCCTTCCTTTTTCCATTTTTTTTCTCTCGCTATTAAAATTATATCATACAAGGCATATCTTTTAACGCTCTTTATTTTGCAACTTATCTTTTTTGTTGCTGTTATTGACGTTGAATATACCTTTCGTAGGGTGGGACTATTTTTTTTTTCTATTTTTTTTTTTTGTTTTGCTTTTCCGCTCTAATACTCCGCCTGTTGTTTCTTTCATTGGTGGAGAAAAATGAAACCGGTGTTGCGCGGCGTGTGGGAAGGCCTTCCCATGACTCTCGGATTTGGTCGACGATGGCGCCACACATCTCTTCTCCCTGTTGGCGGCTTTCATTGCTCTTTTTTGTCCCAGCACCGCCTTTGCTCCACAAAAGGATTGGATTTTCGAGGCAATGCGGAGGAACAGAGAAGAGAACAGCAAACAGAGCAACGGCCATCTCCCACGGCTGTGAGTGCGGAGGAAATGGATAATCTTTTAATGGAGCTTCAAATTGTGCTGAACAGGCCGCTACAGATTGGTGTCCTCTTCCGAACGCTCTCCGCAACGAGTCGGCGCACACTGGTGAAGAACAAGGAGCCACTGGAGCAGCTCTTGCTTCGGTACCCGAATAACTTTGCTGTTTATCGACAGAAGCAGGGACGAAACGCGACGATCACCTGCGCGCCCCCGCATCTCGTGCCGGCGGGTGCGAAACGCATGCATTTAGAAACTCCACCCACTGTGCCTCAAACACATTCGTCCAGTGACATTAATGCTCGTGTTCTGCAGGATGACCCTATCCAGGAAAAGCAAAAGAGGATTCACACGGTGTTGCAGTATATTCCGAATGAGTGGTCGCCTTTTACAGAGCTTGGCATACCAGAGGAGGTGCGGGTAAGGTGCATGGGAAAACCAGGTATTAAGGCTTACGAATACTTTCAGAAGTACCCACAGTACTTTGAAGTGCGCCAACAGGGACTGTCTGCTCACACCTTCTACGTTCGCCGCTCACTCGCATTGCAGAGAAAGTTTGATAAGGGGTCATAACTATTATTATTATTGCTTTTTTGTGTGTGTACGTGTATGCGTATCTTGGTCTGCTTCTCAGCCAAGAAAAAAAAAAAGTAGATTTGTTCTGGTATGGATGCATTGGTTGTCTTGGTTATTTTTATGCGCGGCATAGTATTGTGATCTCGAGTGCAAAGAGCAAGAAAGAAAGACACAGAAAGAGAGAGAGAGAAAAAAAAAAAAGGGGGAGACCGAGTGTAGGACTGAGATTAGCTTTGGAAAAAAAATAAAACAAAAAAAAAGAAGATGAGAGAAAGTTATAATTTTGGTTTTCTGCTTTCATCTCTCCTTTTGGGTGGTAGTGGTGCTGATCCTCGTCGTCGTCGTCGTTTTCAGATATTACGTTTTGTAACTAGTTGTCTTATTTTGTAAGTCATGCATATTCACATATTATCAATGTTTTAAAAGATGAGGTACTTTGAAGGGCTAGGAGGATGGCAACGTCATCAGGAAAAAAAAAAAAAAAGTTATGAGTAATGGCTACACTTGTGTATCATGCATCGCTTCGTGTATAATTCCTTTTTTGGTTTTTATTTATTATTAATGTTATTATTTCTGTTCCCGTCATGTGATGAGGAACAGAAAGGGGAGACAGTTACCCGCGCGTAAGGCTGCCAGGTGGTGATATTAGTTTCCATATGGAGCTTTTAAGCAATGATGAGTGCCCATCGACTCCGTACTGGTGGACTCACCGAAGCCTCTCTGAGGAGGCCGCTTGTTTGTCGGAGTCACCAAGTGTGGAAGCTCTCATTCTCGCGTGCGTAGATGCTGTGAAGGCAAAGGCTAGGGGACTCCTTGTTAGTCATGTGAGTGATGCTGAAGTGTTAGAACTGATTGCCCTGCGCGACCGTCTTTTTGTGGCGCTGGAGACTGCAGATGAGGAGGCGCAGAAGGACGAGAACAGTCCATTCGCAAAGTCCCCAGTAGATGCAAAGGGTGACACTACATTACGTCGTACAGTAAATACAGTTCTTCTTCGTGCGGTTATATCCGAGTTGGTTCTGTGCTATAATTCGAAGACATTAACAACTACTTCCATAGCAGAAACATCGACAACAACAAGACCTACATTAGATTCTATTCTTGATGACTTTCTGTACAGCGTTACCGCCACTCACGCAACGGAGTGGGGGGATGACATGCGCGTGACTGTCTGGACGCTATTAACAAACGTATTTGGGATGACACCGCTTGAGCAAGAAAAACTTCTTCCCCGCCTTTCTGTTTATGTGTGGGACTCCTTTCTCCATGAATTACATGCATTGGAAGAGGAAGGGAAAAGCTTTGCAGCACTCCCTTCACATGGCGAGCGGTTCATTGCAGCTTCCGCTCTTGTCGATCGCGCAGTGCGTGTGTTACGTATGGTTTATGTTCCAAGTGCGGCATCGGTAAGTGGCCATGTGACCTTACCGACATCCGCAAAGGCGAAGGCGGTGGTGGACTCTTTAGGCCGATGGCTTCCAGGCGTGGGCGAATGTCTTCGGGTTATGCTGCCTTCATTAAAGGAAGAGGGTGAAGAAAAGGAAAATAAAGAAGAAGCATTGGATGTGTTACAGTGCGCACCAGCGGCACGTGATTGGGCGCCACGACTGCAGCATCACGTGCAACGACTCTTTCCAGTCTTTGCGCAATATGCAGAAACCGCCGCATGGACGATTCCACTCTCCAACATCATTACGCATGCTTTTCACGCAACAAAGCCAACAAGTACAGCATCATCCGCTCTTGCTGATGGGGCGGTAGAGGTTGAAACCGCAGCACCTGAGGAATTGCGGCACGAGGCGCTCCGTGTGCATCTTGTGTGGATGAGCAAAAGTTCAGAAAAGAGTATCTCACCCGGCACAGTGGCCCCGAAGAGCCTTGCCGAGGCGTGTGCAATGAAGATGGGACATGTTCTTTCCTGTGCAGTTGACAGATCCGTGCCGCTAAACTTGCTTTCTGTTCGCCTGTTGTGTATTCTGCTCGCACTGCGTCCGCTTCAGACGCTTCGGCACTTTTTGACATTTCTCTGTCCTGCCGCAAGCGTGACGGCAGCGTGTGACTGTGAGTCTGTCATCACAGAAAAGGACCGCTGCAAGGAACTGCGCGAGCGTGCCTTTGAGGAGAAACCTATCGGAGACAGCACCCTTCTCCTCACTTTTTTCCCAAAGTATTTTGCGGTCTTTAGTGCGGTTGAGCAGGCGCTTGGGCGTCTGTGCGAGGACTTACAAGGCACCGATGCCGTTGAGCGGTTTGTCGCTGCCGCGCTGGACGAGGCCTTCTCCGGTATGGAGTTTTCGGGCAGCACGGCAACGAGTGAGTGGCTCATGTTTCTCGCACTCCTCTGCGCGGAGCAACCGGCGGAGGAGAAAACTGCACTGCCACGCATACGCGGTGCCGCGTGCCGTTTCTTTGCCCCGCGGCGAGTGATGATGGCATACTTGCACCGACACATTGTGCGGTTTGAGCGGCACGGGCTTGCGGCTTTCTTTCTCCCGCCGCTTCGCGCAATTGGAGTGGATTACAGTACGGCGGGTGATGCAGAGCATGTGAGTTGCGCCCTGCGGTATCCGCTCTCGGCGGAGGCGGCGTACCTTCAGGAACTTCCACGTGGGTATTACATGCGCCAGTCTATGCGACTCGCATTGAATGCGAAAAACGATGCGTTGCACTTCTTTCACGACATATTTACATTGCCTTCATCGGCAAAGAAGCAGGAGAAAAAAAGTGAGGTGGGAAATGCGAACACGATGCAAAATAGCCAAATTGTAAAAGACTCTTGTAGTAGCACAGATCCAAGCCAGAACAAGACCTCAAAGGAGGACGAAAACAACATAGTACGTGCTCTGTTTGTTGATATCATTGCACACATTGGTGCTGTTGTGGCTACGCGCAACGTGGCAGTAACAAATACAAGTGGCATTCAGAACCACACGAATACCAACAACAACAACAACAAACAACAGCAACAACGGCAAGGTCTTCATTCACGACATGCCACTGCGCCAAAGTACGATCCTGTTGCAATGGATGTCATTTCCTCTGTCTTTTATGGTGTTTTGCGACTCTGTCGCAGCGTCACGTACTGGGATGCGGGTCGACGACAGCAGTTACAGCGGAGTATTGTGTCTCGACTCTGCGAGTTGACTGCGGAGTCACAGTTGGGCTGTAAAACAAATGTATTGGGATGGCCACTCCCTTTTCTGCTTTCCGAACATAACAGCAACAAATCGAGCGATAGACCCGCTGAGCAGCCCCCGGTTTTGGAAGAAAACACTTCCAAGGGCATGGATAAGGAGGCGAACAGTGATGAAAAAGTTTCTCGTACTGAAAACGAAGAAAAGGAAAAAGAAAACCCGGAGTCGAAAGTGTCTGTGGAGAGTTCGGGGCCGCACGCGTGGTTGGATTGGTTTCACGGCGCCGAGTTTGAAGACATTGACAGCCGCGCGGGTTCTTGTGCCATGGCTCTGCTGCGCGCCCGCAACCGCGACTATTTAAAACACATTCCCTCCAAAACTCTTTGCGCATGTCGTTCGATGCTTGATCGTCACGCGGCAAAGGAAAAGGATGCCAGGTTGCGCACTGTGGCTGCAATCGCAGAGGCCGTTCGCCTTGACGTGAATACTCTACGGGGCTGCCACAGCGAAACCGATGTGCCAAGTCGTGGTGCCGGTAATGGGAATAGCAATGAAATACTTGTGCGACCACTGCCCTTTACCGCTCTGCGTGGATATGTCGAATCTCTCATCTCTGCCCTCATGTGCCGCGCGTGCGTGTCGATTGTGGATGGCCTGACGGCCTCCGTGGCGCTACGGCAGTGGCTTTCCGCAGCGGCTGGTCACATGGAGTCCAACGCATTGATTGAAACGGTTCGCCTTGCGGCAATGCGAGTGAGTGTGCGACTGACACAGTCCACCACACGACTGGAGTGTGCCGGACTTGCGGCTTTTTGGGGTGACGTGGTGGATCACATTGCGGTGCCTTATTACGGCAGCTTTTATCCCGCGGCACTGGCGCTTGGGTCTGAGGAGGAAAACGCAATGGACCATTCGTGGATTCGCCGCGCGCTGCCGGCAAACGAGCGCGATGCGATTGCGTTGCTGCGGCTCATCCTAGACGAGGCGTTACGTGTCTTGCGGCGGTTTCTCGAAGAGTGCACTGTATTAGGGGACTGGAAGGCATTTGTCACTGCGACATCGCTTCGCCACGTACTAGGGCTTGTTATGCGATACGACGTCCCGTTTCGCCATACGCTAAAGAACCGCATTGGGAAAGCAGGCATCGCGATGAATGAATCGACGCACCCGCTGCTATTGCTCTCCGTGATGAAGTGTCCACTGCTCCCTTGCATGACTGCGCCAGTGGCGGAGGTGGAGCAGTTGTTTCGCCAGTCCTCTGCGGGGAGGCAAGGGCACCCGGTGCCGGTTGCACAGCAGCCGCAGGGAAGTAAGGAGTTGGTGCGAGAGAAACGAAGTCGCTCGACGGAGGGATCCCATATGCGGCGCCGCGTGAAGCGGCACCGTTGACGTTAAGAGGAACACGGAAAGTAAGGGAGGGAGAGGGAGAGAGAGAGAGAGGAGGAAACAAAAGAAAAGAGGAAGTGAGCGAAAGAGCAAAGGAATCGACGGAGATCCGAAGATAAAGGAAATAAAAAGAAAAAAAAAGTGAGAGGTAATGTACTCTGTTGCGTTGGGGGGGTTTATGTTTTTTTGATGATGAATGAAGTGCACATTGGATAACTTGAACTGGCGAACTCGGATATTATTATCATTTTTTTTTTTTAAGCGAGGATTCTTGTATTAAAACGCAAAGGGAATGGAAGTAAAGCGTTGTCGATCTGAGCATATGTCTGAATTATTTTCTTTTACATTACTATTAACAACACTATCTTACATTTTTTTTTTTTTAGGTGACTGAATTCTTTCTCTCATTGTTTATAATACTATTTCTTGATTATTATTTTTTTCATTTCTCGCTCGTTTTTTTTTTTTTCATATTGTTTTGTAACCCCCTTTGCTTTATGCATTTACCATATATATATATATATATATATATATATATATATATATGTATGGTTATCGTCAATTGCATTTGTTGAGAATCCCCGAACAAAATACTATTCTCTTCATCATCGAAATTTGATGCGTCGTTTCGCCGCCTCTGCACTCCTTTCTCCGTCTGTGTCCGCTCGCGCGGGGACAATCACTATTCGCGATGCGCTCAATAAAGCTTTGGATGAGGAGCTTGAGCGTGACAAATCCGTGTTCATCCTCGGCGAGGAAGTAGGAAAGTATCAAGGCGCCTACAAGGTGACAAAGGGCCTTCTTGACAAGTATGGAACCAGCCGCATCATTGACACGCCCATCACAGAACACGGCTTTGCCGGTATGGCTGTTGGGGCTGCGATGAATGGCCTTCGCCCAATCTGCGAGTTCATGACGATGAACTTTGCCATGCAGGCTATAGATCAACTTGTCAACTCGGCTGGCAAAGGTCATTACATGTCTGGTGGTCAACTCAAGTGCCCAGTGGTCTTCCGAGGACCCAATGGTGCCTCTGCGGGTGTTGGTGCACAGCACTGTCAGTGCTTTGCTTCTTGGTATGGTTCCGTTCCTGGACTGAAGGTTTTCGCCCCGTACAGTGCCGAGGACGCACTCGGTATGATGAAAACCGCCATCCGTGATGACAATCCTGTTGTGTTTCTCGAGCACGAGCTTCTCTACGGAGAGTCCTTTGAGGTCTCAGACGAGGCGTTGGGAAAGGATTTCACAATTCCCTGGGGCAAGGCAAAGATTGAGCGGTCTGGAAAGGACATAACAATGATTGCCTATTCACGCGCTGTCGGTCACTGTCTTAAGGCGGCTGAACAGCTTGCAAAGGAAGGCATAGAGGCGGAAGTCATCAATCTCCGCTCTATTCGCCCACTTGACCGTAAAACTATTATTGAATCTGTCAAGAAGACGGGACACGCAATGACAGTGGATGAGGCTTACCCCGTCTGCAACATTGGCGCTGAGGTTTGCGCAGTGGTGATGGAGAGCGAAGCTTTCGATTACCTTGACGCACCGATGGAACGTGTGTCGTGTGCCGATTGCCCAACGCCATATGCGAAGGAATTGGAGGCCGCGTCAATGCCTCAGGTATCGGATGTACTCACTGTGGCGCGTCGCATTCTTAGCTGAGCTAAATTGCAGCGACAGGAGGGAATAGGGGAGAAACTCTTTGTGTTCTTTTTGCTTCACACATGACTCAATACAGGAGGAGGAGGAGTTAACTCCAAAAGAGTTAATTTCTTTCTTTTTTTTTTTTCTTTTTCTTCGTTGGAGGCTTCTGTTGAATGTATTGGGAATGTTGAAAGAGGGAAAAGAATAAAGCAGAGATGGGTTTTTATACATTAACAAAAAAAAAAAAAGACAGAGAAGAATTATGAAGGAGAAGGAGAGTTTACCAATGGTCTAAAAAGAAAAAAAAAATGTTATTGAAACATTAATCGTGTTCTAATATCGTCTATTGGGAGTGAGGGAGGGAAGAAAGAGAACCAAGGACAGTGTAGGAATGGATAAAAAAAAAAAAAACTCGCGCACCTAATTGTTTTTAAGTATGTATTCTATAACGTTTTTCTCTCGTGATATATAAATCCCTTCTTTATTCGATTTATTCGCGTGATTCCACTTTAGTCACTCGCAATTAGCTCAATCTTGCTCTTGTGACTTATTGGTGTTGCTGCTGCCGCTGCTATTGCACATTGTCTATGTGCGCAAAAAAAAAAAAATGAACAATGCATAGATGCTGAAGAAGGATACATATATATATATATATATATATATATATATGTTTATAGGGATTTGTGTTTGATTTTATTTTTTCAGGCTTTTCTTTTATTTCCCCTATGTGAAAGAAAAAGATCAAGGTGAACAAAGGAGAGAAAGAGAGAGGGGCGAAGATAAAAGTTGTGAGGCGCCGCATTGAACAAATTGTGTCTCATGAGTTAAGAAAAATGTTAGGGATGATAACGCACATGCACAAGTATGTATATATATATATATATAAACTCTCACACATACGCGAAGAAAGCAATCAGTAATGAATATTAAAGCCAACATTCACCTGAGAGAGAATGTAGCACAAGATGACCTTTCTTATTCAATTGTGCAGCTGCGGTCGGTATTTTTTTTTCTTTATTTCTGACTGTCTTTTTCTCCACCACACGATAAGCAAAGAGAAGATTATTTAAGCAGTAAGAAGAAGGAAGGGAAATCTTGCGTGGTGGAATCCCAACCAGCTTCAGAGAGATGACGAATGTTTTTTTTTTTTTTTTTCGTTGTTGTTGTTGCATAGCAGTACTTCTGCTTCATTCCTATTACTGTTATGATTGTTATTGTTTTTCTTTCAATCAGAACCGCTTAATGTTTTTTGTTTTTTTTTTTTTGTTTTAAAATATATATATATATATATATGACTTTTAGTTAATAAGAGCGAATAGCGGATCCGAGGTAATTCGGTATAATGCTGACGCCATACCTCCGCCGTCGTGTTTTGGTGATCACAACTGACGGGCGATCTCTTGTTGGTGTTCTACACGCAGCCGACCAGCTGCTGAATGTCATCCTCACCTCTTGCACCGAGCGCCTCTTTGACGACACGGACGGCGCAATGGAGGAGTTGCCGATGGGTGCAATGATGATTCGCGGGAGTGATGTGGTCTGCGTTGCCGCCGTGGATACGATTGAGGAGGCGAAGGTGAGTGCGAAGGAGTGGCGCGGTCGAAATCTCCCGCCCGCCGAGCGCGTACCGCGAGCGGCCACAGTGGAATAAAAGAAATCCCCCCGAGAAGTGTTAAAGAAGAGACAGGAAGAAAGTGGGAAATACGCATGGAATGCTTTTCTCTCTTTTTTTTTTTTTTTCTCTCTCTCTCTCTATCGCACTGGGTTTGTGTGAGAGTGAGAGAGAGAGAGATTTGGGTGTTTTGTGTGTCTTCACTGTGTATTATTTGCTATTTTCAAGTGATAGCACACTGGAGCTGTGAAATTATTCTCGGCGCTACACTGGAAGGTAATGATTTTTAATATCTACGTGTATGTATGTCTCTATTCTGTTTTTCTTTTTTTTTTCTTTTTTTTTTTTTCTTCCTAGGCACATCACACTTAAATACGCCGTAGTTGTAGAGTAATTGTTGAGAACAAATAGCCAAATATAGGCAGTGTGCATACTTTATTTACATTCCGCCAATGGATACGGCTGTACATTTGCCCCATCACAATCTCATACGCAAATGGCACAAAAAAACACTTTCTGGTCTTCCGCGTACGGCTGCTAATGGTGCCGCGTTCACCTCGCGTGTCTTTTCGACGGACACAAAGAACACGGGAAAAGCAGACAATGCCCCTCCGCCACTTTTTGAGGTGTCCGAAGAGCAGCCACTGTGCATCGACCCGATTTCAGCGCTGAATATTCCTAACGCACAGTACCGCAACATTCGCGCACTCACACTCTGCCGCAAAGGCATGACAGAGATTCACCCGAACATTCAATACCTTGAAAACCTCGACACGCTTATCATTCGGCACAATCGCCTCAGTCGTATAGCGAATCTTCTCCCGCCTCGGCGCACTACACAGGACGGAGGCATTCCGGTGAGTTCTGTGCGTGGATGCCAACTCCTGCGCCGCCTCTACGCATCACATAATTGTTTGCAAACATTGGACGGTGATGTGTGTGGTTTGCGCCACTTGGAGGCTTTATTTCTCGCAAATAATCAAATTGCTAATCTCCACACAGTGGCTGCGCAGTTGCGGCCGCTAAGCTGGTTGCGCGAGCTTGACCTGCGCGACAATCCGTTGTGTGATGCGATGGATTATCGTCTCTATTTGATTCATGCGCTTCCGCAAGTGGAAGTTTTAGATCGAAGACAAGTTCAACCCAAAGAACGTGAAGAGGCCGCAGCGCGGTTTGCCGCACCGACACGCCATACGGTCTCTGGTGAAACTTCTCCTTCAGCCTTATCCACCCCGCGCAGCAAAGTGGCCTTTATGACAAACTTTTCGCCCCCCGCAAAGCCCCACTGCCGCGCGCGGCTCTTTGCGCCGTCTGCGTGTGTGCGGCAGCTGGACGCGCGTGTCCGCCGCGACGCCGCCCGCGCCACGGCCCCCGCGGCCGACCCGCGCGGCGCCGCCGGACTCCGCGACGCGCTCCACGCGACGTTCGCCCTCTCCCGCCGCGGCCTCCCGCTCTCCGCGGAGCGCTGGGAGCCGGTCGCGCGGCGCCTCGCGCGGGGGCCGGAGACGCCGGAGCTGAGCGCGGCGCCCCCCGCGCGGGAGCAGCGGCGGGAGAGGGCGGCGGCGGCGCGGGAGCAGCCGCGCGGCGGGGAGGCGCCGGAGCGGTTTCCGGTCCCCGCGGTGGACCTCCCGGCGCTCGCCGCCAGACTGCCGCCGCCGCTGCCAGCGGAGAGGGGCGCGCGCAGTGTGTTGTACGACGCGTTAGGTGCACCCGCGGAGGTCCCGGCACGTATTGGGAGCAATGTGCAGTGTGTCCCGGAGCCGGGGCGGATTGGGCGCATTCGCGAAACACTGGGGCATGCTTCGGCGCTTCTTACACACTTGCGGCGCGGTGCGGGGGAGACGGAGACACGGGAAACGGCGGAGCTCTTGCGTGCGGTGCAGGATTCCAAAGACGCACTTGTGCCGGAGCCGTGGGAACACGCAAAGCGCGCGGCGATTGGCGCTGGCGCGTCACAGAATGAACGTGTGGAGTATGCGCACCTTGCTGTGGTGCAATTGTTACTCCCGGCGGAGCTCCGCGCGCTCGAAGGACAATTTCTCCATGGCGCCCCTTCTATTGGAGATCCATCGCCCCAACAACAACAACAACAACAGTCTCAGCAACAACAACAATACCAGCAGCAGCAGCAGCAACAGCAAAAGCGTTCGGGGCGCAAAGATCGCCGCGGGGTATCACAAGGAGAGAGCAGTACAACAGCGCCGGTATCAACGGTACAACCCTTTACGCCATCCTCTGTTGCTGGGACACAACTGCTGCAGCAACTTCCCCATGCGCTCACAAGTGTCATGGAGATTGGCCCAACCGATCGCAGTACCATTGTGCGTGTGATGAATATGTTGGATGGTGAGAGTGGGGCATGGGCACTGAGTGTGGACCGCATGACAGAAGCCATTCGCGCAGAGTTCGTAGGCGCCGGCGGGGACTTTGCTTCTCTTTCGCCACAGCCGTACAACGGAATCGCTCCATCTTCTTCTTTTACCACAAAACAACAACAACAACAGAGCACGCGAAAGGGTAAGCGACATAAAGGGGCAGGGGAACGCCGGGGAGTGTCCGGGTCCATGGGAACGGGACAACAATCGCATTCCAACGCGTCGCCCACCGGTACGGGTGGCGCAGCCGCGCGAGCACCGCCGATTGCGCTCAGTGCTGTGCTGTTGAGCCTTGTGCGGTATATTCCTTTTGCGGAGAGTCGTCGGGACTTTTTTCGTGCGCAAAGTGTTGCGACGGGAGTGAAGGGTGAGAGCGGCGCGGTGGGGGAATCCGCGCGGGAGTGGTTTGCAAGGGCACAGTGGGCAGCAGCGCACTGCGAGCGGCTGCGAGAGGGAATGCGTGAGGCGGGGATGACAGAGGAGGATGTGTTGACGAAACTGGTTCCGATGCACTGCATGCTCACCCCATCAACCAGTGATGTTGGAAGTCTTTTTGCGAATGGCAAGCGAAGCGTCAATGAGGCGCGGCTATGAATATTACACTGCCTCAGATACTTTTTCATCTCTCTTTCTTTGCATTTCTCTCAGTGCCTTCACTTATTGCCCTCCCTTTTTTTTTTTTTTTTTCGTCATTCACTCTCATGAATGTTGGCTTTTCACTGTGTGTTTGAAGTGTACTTTTCTCTTATTTTGGAGACTATGGGGACTACACAATCATATGCGTGTCTTTCATTTTCTTATTTTTCTTTTGATGTAAAGAAAACCAACAGCCGAAGCAATACGTTTTTTTTTTTTTTGTTCTTTCTTTTTTGAAGCAAATGAACGTGTACTATTGGGCAATGGAGACACAGTGCCCCAAATGTATGTTTTTCTAAACATTTTCTCTTTTGTATGTGATGAGAAAGTTACATTCGTTTTACACTTCTTTAAACTCTGTGTAGGCAGTACTGTTATCTATTGTTTTTAATTATTATTATTATTAATATTATTATTTTCCTTTCCCTCTTCTATACCGCATTACAGGCTGCTTTGAAAAAAAGAAAAACACACACAGACACACAACCAAAAAAAAAAAAAAAAAAGACAGGAGACAGAAAAGGGAAAAAAGAAACAAAAAAAAGTAGTAAAAGAATCGTCTACATCGAATAAACCCGCCCTGTCACTCTTTTTATTTCCCGTGTGTGTGTGTGTGTGTATGGGACGGAATGGTTCATCCCTGCACTTCCTCTTTCGGTTGCCGCTTCCTTCGAGTGACTCGTCCGTCATCGTTTTCAACAGCATTGGCGTCTTGCTTTCATGTTCACACAATCCCCGATGCGCGTGAGGCGCGGGGGAATTTTTTTGCGTTCTTTTCGCTGCCAAAGTCCCCGGACTTGAACGCATCGACGGTGAAACAAGTTTTTCACGAACTGCAGCGCCGGGTTCATCCCGACAGGGCCAACGCGCAGGCAAAGGAACGCGCGGAGAGCGCGGAGCACAGAGAAAGTGCCGCACGCGAGTGGTGTGGCGGTCCCTGTGCCGATGCGCAGGACTCCATATACGCCAACGCCGCGTACCACACACTGCGGGATCCGTTCCTGCGCTGCAAGTATCTCTCGCGGCTGACGCGCGCGGAGGCGGCGAAGGGAGCGCCGCTCAGCGCCGCGGAGGAGGAGGCGCTCATGCACGAGAGCGACGGCGCGGCGGGGGCGGCGCTGGACGAGGCGTTCCTGATGGAAATGATGGAGGCTAATGAAATTATATTTTCTGAGAAGGCGACGGAGGGCGAGGGGCTTGCGGCGCTGAAAGGTGTGCGGAGGGAGATGGAGAGGCGTGACGAGTTGTGCTACAGTGAGGCAAAGGAGAGTTGGAGGCGCGGGGATATGTGTAGGTTTCGCCAATGTGTGCTGGAGTGGACTTATATACGTAATGCTTTACAGCACGCAAAGGACCGGATTCTGTAAATATATATATATATATATATATATATATATATAAGTGGGTAAAATAAAAAGGAAAGAAGAGAGGGGATGAGATTCTTTGCGTTTGGTGTTTGTGTTTTGTAATACGGAAATTGGGATAATTTGAAGTTGTGCACATCACAGCTTATGCGTTGCTGTTGTGTTGTGTTGTGTACCTGTTTGTGAGTGAGTTTTTGTTTGCTTTTTTTTTTTTTTTTAGCACTCGACGGGGCACGTATACAAAAAACAAATAATAAATCCGTCAAAAAATAACACACGTTATGCTAACACAGCAGAATGAACAAAGAATAGAGAGAGGGAGAGAAAACAGTAGTTATTAGTTCATTCATTTGTTGAATTGCCTTTCTTTTCTTTGTTTGTTTGTTTGTTTGTTTGAGTAAAGGTAGTTGTGACTCTTTACTTTACTTTATTAAGTTGCGGAATTGCGAGCATGGTGCCGCCAACTCAGAAACTCACTTTCCGAGGCAGCACCTCCACCGTCACAGAATTTATTGGCTTTGCAATATATACCATTCTCCATCAACGCTCTGTGTACCCGTCAAGCGCATTCAAAGAGGTCACGCGGTATGGGATTCCCTTAATGATTTCCACAGACAATGATCTCAATGCGTACATTGCAGAGGCCCTTCAGCAGGTAGCCGCGTGGGTGACGGCAGATACGTTGCGCAAGGTGGTCCTCATCGTAACGGACGCGGCGGGGGAAACTGTGTTTGAGCGCTGGGCTTTTGATATCCTTCCCCGGGACACAGAGAAGGAGTTCAATGTGAGGCGGACGGAGAATGAGTTCCATCGTGAAATGCGAGTAATGATTTCGCAGATTGTTGCCGCCGTGTTGGAGCTGCCGCCTCTGGGGAAAAATTTATCGTTTGATTTGTTGATGTATACAGAAAGGGATGCGGAAGCGCCATCCGAGTTTTGGGAAAAAGGTGAACCGCAACAGATACCGAACAGTAGTGCGGTGGAACTGCGCTCCTTTGATACAGGGTTTCATCATTTAAACGCTTTCGTAACGTATCGAGGGGAGACGGTTTAGGAAATGCAAAGAAGATACATTACTTGCTGGTTTGCTTTTTTGTTTGTTTTATTTGGGAGCGACGTTCATATCTTAGGTTTCGCTTTCGGAATAAAATAATAATAAAAAGATCTGGCTCCAGAGGAGGAAAAGTATTTGTATTTCTTTTCTTTCACTGCTTTGACGAAAGTACTAAAACGGAGAAGGGATTCGGAGAGTGTGTTTTGTATATATATATATATTTTTTTTTTTCTTATTCATTTGAGTGTTTACTTATCGACATATTTCGCCGCGTTGACGAGACGCATTTTCATCATGTGGAGTGTATAGAATTATGAATGTATGTGAGGGAGGGGTGAGTTGTCACTGGACTCTTTTAAGGTCTTTCTCAGAATCTGATTTTTCTTGTTGTTGTTGTTGTTCTTGTTATCTTCTCTTCATTTTCTTTTTCGTCGCATTTGACTGTTCTGCACTTCTTTTTTTTTTTTTTTCAATAAAACACAGTGGAAGAGGGGGAGGGGTTATTTTACTTCTATATCTTTAGGAATTGAAGAGAACCAATTAAATAACACAATCAAATAGTAGTGTGTTGTTGTTGTTGTTTTTTTTTTTTTTACAAGAAATACATATATATATATATATATATATATAACTCGCTTCATATTTTTAAGTTTTTATTCAAAGCTAATGGCGGGTAAAGGACGCAAGAAGGGCGTGGCAGACATCTTCGCCCGCATGGCGACTAACTTTCCCAACGTCGTCGCCAGAGTGGACCCATCGGAAGTTCGAGATGCGGAGGTGATGGAAACCGCATTGGTCATCACTCCGGGCATTCCCCGTGTGGAAGTCGGCATTAGTATTCAATTCCGTTTTTCTGTTCCTATTGTTGAGGGCGATCGAATCCATATTTATCTTCCCGGTTTCCGCGGAAAGGCTTCTATTTTTACCCCTGCGACTTCAGTGGGGTCTGTGAAACCGGCGCGACACTTCCAAGCGTACTGGTCTGGGGATACGGCGAAGAAGAAGCCTGGGCACCCAGGCAAGCAAGTCATTGTGCTCAAGTGCATGTGCCGCATTGAGGCTGCAAGTGCTGTTTTGTTCGACGTGCCACGAGTACTAGGCATTATCAGTCCAGAAAAACTTCCTCTAAACTCGTCCAAAATAAAAGTGGATGCGAAACTTCTCTGTGCGACGGGCGGTAAAATTCCAAAACATGGTTTTCTCTCTTCCTCAGAGGTACGTAAGAGGGTGGTGACGGATGAGCTGGATGAGTATGTGAGCCTCCTCTCCACAGTGGACCGAAGTGGCGCGCTTGACGAATCCGAAGCGAACATCGCGGAGGAACTCTCCGGTGAGGAAGTAGATCAATTGTGGGAGGCTGCCCAAGATAGGTGCCCGTATTCGGTTGGCTTTCAATGGCACATTGGTCTCTCAGCTTTTCGTTCCTATGAAAACTTGGGCCCATTTTTAAAGACTATCACTGAAAATACTGTCGCGTGTCTGAAAAAGAGACAGACGTTGGATTTATACCGTGAGATTGCGCGTAATTTTGGTGTGAAGGTTGGAGTCGTTGTTTTGTTTCAAGATGCTCTCACAACACAGTATGGTTCACTTTATCCGGATTTGCCTGGGCCTACTCTTTTAGTTGCTCGCCTTCTAACAATGGAGCCTCTGGATATTGCACGGACTTTCGGCTCTACGGATTTACAGGTAGTGTCCATGGCTCAAGAAATATACAGTTATTTCCGAACTGGAAATCACAGTGGTCTCAAAAAGTGGGCATACGCCATATCCGCTCTTCTGCTTGTGAGTAATGCTGTTACTGAGCAATCTGAAGATGATGTTCCACAGGAAGAAACGCCACCTCCTGTACTCTATTATGGACTTAAGGAATTACCCACTGAGGAACTCCAGTATATCAGCGAGTTAAAAGAAGGTGATTGGTATATGATTCCTTGTGTCTTTATGGGTCGCCCGAATGTGAAGTGGACAGATGAGGAAGCTTTCTCCATTCCAGACAACGCGGTTCTCTTTGAAATCCATAATGCAGTGGAAGCACTTGAAATATGTGATGTGTCCATGTATCCGTATGACTCGGAGTGGTTGCTTCCCTTCTGCTCTTCTTATCGCATTACTTCTGTTAATATGCATGAAGATCGTAACGGCCTTACACATGTTGTCATGGAAATGTACGGTAGTTTATATGGTAAACGGAAGGAAGTTCTTATCCCAGAAGCTGATAGCTCTGTTGTTTCAATGGTTGCCAAGAAATTTTACACTTTATCGGATAAGATTGCTTATCGTGCGCGTTACGTCGCCGAACATACATACCTGAATGTCAAACTCAAAGAGCGATATCGTCTGCACGCACCAACGCTACTCCGAGTGCAGTATGTAGAAAACTACTTTGAAGTTAAGCGAGCCTCAACAGCTAAAACAACAATAGAGGACGGAATCGTAAACTGGCAAGTATGCTTGTGTCCCGCACAGATGATTGATCCTGTAGAGGGAGTAATCAAATCTGCCACTTGGGAATCTATGCCGCGCAAGTTTGCACTCCTTGCAGAGCAGTACTTTCTCGCTCGGACGCGTAATAAAAAATTGTTTGAAGTTGGCGGAGTTGTGCTTGATTTTGTGGCGTATACCTGTGACTATGGCGGAAAAGGACCAAGACCGATGCGAAGGCTTCTGCGAAAACGTGTGTCACATGCCGCCCCACTACCTACACAAGAAGAGTTGCTGTGAGAGAGAGAAAGGTACTTTATTTTCAATGTAAACCATCGAATCAGCATTCATCAAAAAGACCAAATAAAGTGAGGAAATCTGTTTGATGTGGTCGAAATATAAAACATAAAAAAAAGAAAAAAATTGGTTGTATATTGGAATAGTAATTGTTCTATTTACTTTTATTGTATTTGGTGTAAATTTTCAAGCATTTATTTATTTTTCTTTATTTCTTATGTTGCATTCTGTTATATACATATATACATATATACATATATATATATATACCTTCTTTGTGTGGCCACATACTGTTTACATAACCTACCCCTTTAAGAAGAGCAATAAGGAGAAATCTCATAGCGCGTTGAGCACATATATAAATGTTACTTCGTCGATTTTTACAACCGGTTCCTAAAGTAAACATTGCAGCTGCTAGTGCAAGTGCGCAGTTTTATCCTCATACGTTATCTACTTCACAACGAGGCGTCTTTGCAGATAAGGTTCGTGCTGGTTTAATTATCAAAGTAGACAAGCGACACTACCGTGTCGTCGCCAACACACGTTCTCAAAAAGGGCAGAATGCCGCTTCCTTTAATATAAAACTCGTTGAAGTGGGTACAGGACGCAAGAAGGAAGTAACAGCGGGACAGGGTCATGATTTTGCTGAGGTACGAGCTGAGCGAGTGCGCTTACTCTTCAGTGGCTTTGATGATGATGACATGGCGTGCTTTGTATATCCGGAGCATAGTGCGGAAGCTGGCAAGGAGGTCAATCTCCCTGGTGACTCTCTCCCGGACGTACAGCAAAAATTTCTCTCTTGTGGCATGCCAGTCGATGTTTTACACATTCTTCCGGAAGATGATGAGTCACCCGAGGCAAAGGATATATGGGCAGAGGTAATAATGCCCAGTAGTTACAGCTATACAGTAGAAAAGATTTTGCTCAAAGGGATGTACAAGATGGCTTCCTTTACGGAGTGTGACGGTGTTGTGAGTGTCAATGATTCGGTGCAGGTGAACGACAAGGTAAAGGTACTTATTAAACCAGATGGAACAGCCGCGTTCGGTGGACGTGCCTCATAAACTATAACACGGGAGAGAGAGAGAGAAAAAAGAAAAGAGAGAGGGTGTGTGCGGGTCTGTGTATGTACGGCAACACAAATAGTATAATTCTAAAACAATACGACACAGAGCTTTCTCCATAAGCCTGCAATCTTTTTTATCTCCTTTGTGCCATTACTTGGTTGTTGTTTTTCTTGTTTGTACAGTACGTGCCAATAAATTCAAAAATTACGATTTTTTTTTTGTTTGTTTGTTTATTTCTTTTTCGTTTATGATGCTTAATTACTTTTTTGTTTTGTGTTTCATAATCCCGCTTATATTCTTCTATTCGAGTTGCTTATGCTCACCAATCAGAAACGAAATATTTAGAAGGACAGAAAAAGTTTCATTGGTACCAAAGACGAAAACAAGGTCTTTATGGCAGAAAAAATAACACCTAGTGACCATGCTACAGATGCCCCGGTCACGCGTCTTCCGCCTTACTTTCCAACAACCTGCGTAGATTGCAATAAGCCAACGGAGTTGTTCTTCGCTTGCTTTGAGGAGCATGCTATCATGGACACGCCAACAGACACGTTAAGCGCTAAACGGGCTTTACTGTATTGTCAGCAAGAACTGAAAGCATACATGAACTGTATGGAGAACTATCTCGACAGCAACAACCAGGACAAAAAATGGTGGAAGATATGGTAGGCTAGCTTGTGTAAAAAAGAAACAAAATTGCTCTTTTTTTTTCCAATTTATGACCCCTACAAAAATTTGTTATTTTATAAATAGTGTTTCCACTTACATTCACTGTTATTTACCTCTATAATGCAACAATCTTATTACCATAATACCTATATTACAACTTTACGCATTTTGATCTTATTTCTTTGCCAAACTATGAATCAAGCGTAAAAGTGTTAGGGGTGGAGTGCTGAGGAGCAATGTACGCACGCTTCCGCACACGCTCAAAGTTTTACAAGCGGTCTGAGCGTACGCTTCGAGCGTATAATGTGAGTCCGAGTATGTTGCGTCGGCCAAAGGTGAAGGATGGTCTTCTCAGCGGTATCTACAGTGATG
This sequence comes from Trypanosoma boissoni, assembly GCA_030849725.1. Classification (NCBI taxonomy): domain Eukaryota; phylum Euglenozoa; class Kinetoplastea; order Trypanosomatida; family Trypanosomatidae; genus Trypanosoma; species Trypanosoma boissoni. The sequence continues at coordinate 38,336 of JASANW010001373.1, forward strand.
AGAAGGTGGACCTGCGTGATCGCGATCGACTGGAGCTGTTGGAGTCGCTTCGCCACCCGCGTGAGCGTGACTTCTACCAGGACCACACATACCACAACCAATGGGTGCGGCGCGACCTGGAGAAGCACCAGAAGACGCAGCTGGCCTCGCGGTATCGGTTTTTTACTCCCGGCTACGAGATCACTCCGTGGGTGTGGTACCCCGGCGACATAGTGGAGGTGGTGAGTGGGGAGGGTGTCGGGCAGCGCGGGACCATCATCGCCGTTGTGAAGTACAAGAACGAGATATTAGTGCAGAACGTGAACGTGCAGGACGTGGTGATTCCGGCTTCCGAGACGCGGCCGGAGCAGGTGGTGCAGCGCGAGCACCCGATCAACGTCACGCGCGTGATGCATGTGGACCCGTCGACGAACGCGCTGTGCCATCTGGACGTGGTGAAGGTGCGGAGCCGCGAGACGGGCGCGCTGGAGGAGCGGCGGATGAGCCTCGCGACGGGTGTGCTGCTGCCGGTCCCGCCACGCGACGACGCGATGGATGTGGGCGACCCGCTGAAGGACACGCCGATCCAGGACGCCGACGAGGCCACGCACGAGCCCGCGGCGGAGTCTGCGGTGCTGGTGGAGCGGCGGCTGCACGCGATGGAGGACCACTTCGTGCGCAGCCTGCGCAAAGCCCACGCGTTCCACGAGCCGCTGCGGGCGCGCAACGCAGCCGACATGCAGGCCTTCGAGGCGGCGGTGGTTGGCGCGGCGTCGGCGAAGCTCGCGGCGGCCCTTCTTCGCACTGGCGGGGAGTCCGCTGCGCGCTGGCGCCGCATGGCGGCACCCTTCGTGGAGGACATTGAAGCGGAGATGGCCGTCGATGCGGCCGCTGATGCTGCGGAAGGCGATGCCGATGCCGAAGAGGCCGATGGCATTGATGAGGCAAGCGAAAAGGGGCCCGGTGACGGCCACACAATAGCCTCGCGCCGTGACTCCCGATGAGCGTGCCGACCCATTGCTCACTGTGGCTCTGTGGCTCCGCTATGCAAGAGAGCAGCTGTGCATAACGTTGTCATTACAGAGGATCCCTGGGCACTGTGGTTTTTTGTTCTTCTCTCCGCATTCGCCTTTTTGTTTGTCCTCATACTTTGTCTCAATGCGGCACTGGCTCACGCGCGTGCAAGGAGTAATTGCGGAATGCTTGGCATGCGAGTCGACCGTCCCGCGCGGGGAGCAGTTGGGTGCTGTGCCGCTGGACGTGGGACCCCCGGCGGCGGTGGAGGAGTTGCGCTGGCGGGTGGGGCGTATCCTCGAGACCCGCAGGTGCCTGCGGTTCTGGTTCAGCGGGGGGCCGTGCTGAGGCGCGAGCACTTGGTGACGCCAAAATATATGGTCCATGGCGCTTCCTTGGGATCCCATGAAACGTTGAATGCGGGCGTGTGCTGTGTCGCTCTTTCTTTCTTTTTGTGTTTTTCTTTTTTTTTTTAACCTTTTGCACTCCATCCAGTTTGCTTTTGTTGTTGTGCTTTACTGGAACGGGTGATGCCACCAGGGACCGTATTTGTGGGACACTGCGCGTTGCTCTTGGCGGTGGCGTTGTACTTGTGGTGAAAGGATTGCGGAGAAGCGCTATGGCGGAGCAGAATGCTAACGGTTTCACACTCATGAACCGTATGGGTTTTGTAACATTTGCGTTGGAAGAAGAGGACCCGCTTGTGACTCGCTGTGGCTTCGGGGGAGCAAATGATGTGTAAGTGTTTGCATGACAGTTTGGCAAAGTGCGGCAACGCCTTGCAGAGCAAATGCAGAGAGTATTGCCCACTTTCCATACCACCCATTTGCTGGAAGTGGTTGGCTTGGGTATTCTTCCGCATTTTCGTGCGATAACTGTTGTTGTGGGAGAGGCATTAAACATCGCGAAGGTACCGGACCCAACGTAATAGGCCGTGGGAAACTGCACTGAAGATACATCGAAGCGGTTGTGTATTGTTTGAATTGTACCGTGCTGAATCTACTGGGTCTACGTGTTTTGCAGGGAAACCCCGGTTTAATGTCATGTGCCTTGCTTTTGTTCCTTCTGAAACTGTACGTTGCGTTACCGAGGAATCAATGGGACATTAGAAGAAAATTAAGTATGAAGGGTGAAGGTCTCCCATCCCCCGGGGTAGTGCGAGGCTCGTACGTAAGGGGCAAGGTGAAACTAATTGCTCCATTGTGATTCTGCAAATACGACAAATGATGCGCTGCAGGCGAAGTTGTACCTTTTCTTCTTGATGTGTGACGACTCACCTTGCTGTGGTTGTGGTCTTCAAGAGGCTTTGGTGGAGATAGATATTTACATCTGTTGTATCGAGGGTTAAAGACTAATAAAAGTGGATGCGCTGAGTTTGATATGTTCTGCTACGAAGAATAACGTTTTTTGTTTGTTTGTTTTCAAATTTATGCGCAATCAAAAGATGGTAACCTCCCCGTTTACTTGGTTGTGTAACGGCACTACAATACTAAGGTGTAGTTGTTGTTTTGTTGAATAATATCAATAGCACTGTTTAATGCCGTTGATCACCGCAAACTGCTTCTTGCAATATCTCTTCGTTCTTTTTTTTAAAAAAAAAAAAATAATGATTGGGTGATGTGTCTTTGGGGTATCACCAGAAGAAGAAACGCGACAGTTATCTCTATAATCAATGCAAGAAACAGAGGATTCATGTCATAGAGAAGGTGGCGTTGAGATTTCACGTACATCGTCTGAGGGTGGCTTCTCTACGAGTACAGCACTCCCGTCCCCAAAGGCTGTTTCTATCGTTCCAGAATACGCGGAGGCCCCATCGACTCTGGAAGACATGCACGAGCAGCTAAATCTCATTCTTGGGGCCTGTGCGCAACTCGAGGAGTTGAGAAGCAGCTACCTTCCTGTGACGCAGCGTGAAGTGGAGAAGCTGCGCAAAGCGTTTTGGCTTGCCGTAGGCGAAACTGATAAACTCAATAGAATTCCCAGGACTTTGTGTGCTGATCAAAGTAGCGCCAGTTTGTCTAACGGAGACACGGGCGATTCTCAGAGTGGTGAGAGCCGGCAGGATTACAAAACGGAAGCCCCCAAAAGTGATATGGAAGAGCGCTCATCAGTCTCTCGTGATCTTTCTGTCAAAGAAACAATAAGAAATGACGCAAAAGTCATGGCATGTGACCGCGCACTACGGAATCTGGAGCTACACGTTTCAGAGCACACGGGTGCGCAGACATTCGACGGAACAGAGAACCCAGGAGTATGGCGATTATTTAGAATTCCATTTCAGCGTCGTCTGCAGACCCTTGTTGTGTCAATTTTTTTGTTCTTTACATTTATTCCGTTCAGTTACTTTGCTACATATTATTTGTTGAGCTATTGGTTGACAATGCCATTTATGTTGATGTATTTGGTGCACATCTTCGTGACTGGTAGGCCAAGGCATCCTTTGAAAAAACGTTCATGGTATACCAAACTGAAGTTGTGGTCTTACTACCGAGACTACTTTCCTATTCGGCTTGTGATTCCTCGGTACGTACGACGTCAATTTGATTCTCACAAGAATTATTTGTTTGTGTATCATCCGCATGGAATTCATTCATTTGGCGCTATTATTAATTTTTCAACTGAAGCCAACGGTATAAGCTCGCTTCTTCCAGGCATAAAGGTCCACTGCCAGACACTTAAGGTAAACTTTTATATTCCATTTTGGAGGGAAGTTATGATTCTGTGCGGTTCAGGTGATGCGAGCAAAGAATGCATTTCCAAGACACTGCGATCTGGCCCTGGTGAAAGTGTTTTGCTGGTAGTGGGAGGAGCAAAAGAAAGTCTCGTGGCAAAACCCAACACCAATGAACTCAAGCTGCGGGAACGCAAAGGGTTTGTGAAGATTGCCTTACAGGAAGGATCTCCGTTGGTGCCCGTCTATGCCTTTGGTGAAAATGATGTCTACCGCATTCCTCGCGTGGCGGGGTCCGCGTGGTATAAGCGAGTGTCTGCTTTTATTCAAAAAGCGACTACATTTGCACTTCCTTTGTTTGTTGGTCGAGGTTGGTTTAACTACAACTTCGGCGTGCTACCACACCGTCGTCCAATCGTTGTAGTTATGGGAGAGCCTCTGGTAGTTCCAAAGATACCAAACCCTACTCAAGAGGATATTATTGAGTGGCATGACAAGTACGTCGCAGCACTGCTTCGGCTTTTTAATGAACATCGTGGAGTGTATGATATGGAGTCGACTGGACTGCGTCTAGTGTGATATGATCCACAATATCTGTCATTTGTGAAGGAGAAGAAGAGGTGATACGGTTTGTCACCGCTATTGCTATCGGGATTTTTACCTGAATTTTGTATTTGGCTTCTTGATCAATGCCCAAGTTTTCGTCCTGAATCACTGGATTACGCCAACTGCACTGCACATCACAAATAGTCGTCCACATACAGAATATATATGCGTGTATTTGTGTATACATGTATTCTGTCTTTTGCGGTTATGATTGGTGGTGCTACCCGGGTCAAGTCTTTTATCCAGTAATGAGAATCGGCAAGATAGAAGTTAAAAATAATCATACGAAATAAAAAGTTTTTTTTTTTTAATGAATACTTTAATGAATTAGCAGTAGAACGCTGGGCCATGGTGCACAACCAGATAAGAATAGGCATCTAAAAGCATTAGGGCATCCAAAACCTTATGGTTGTCGCACTTACCGTCTATTCGTATATTTTTACTGTGAAAAATAAAAACGCGATGTAGTATATTCTCAATAATTTATGCATATCGGGTAAAGTCCCAGTTGAATCGTCAAGCAATACTTTAATTTGCTATGCGTTTCCTCACTGACCTATGGTGAATATTCCACACTCTCTTATTTCTTTGCCAAACTATGAATCAAGCGTAAAAGTGTTAGGGGTGGAGTGCTGAGGAGCAATGTACGCACGCTTCCGCACACGCTCAAAGTTTTACAAGCGGTCTGAGCGTACGCTTCGAGCGTATAATGTGAGTCCGAGTATGTTGCGTCGGCCAAAGGTGAAGGATGGTCTTCTCAGCGGTATCTACAGTGATGAGAAGGTGGACCTGCGTGATCGCGATCGACTGGAGCTGTTGGAGTCGCTTCGCCACCCGCGTGAGCGTGACTTCTACCAGGACCACACATACCACAACCAATGGGTGCGGCGCGACCTGGAGAAGCACCAGAAGACGCAGCTGGCCTCGCGGTATCGGTTTTTTACTCCCGGCTACGAGATCACTCCGTGGGTGTGGTACCCCGGCGACATAGTGGAGGTGGTGAGTGGGGAGGGTGTCGGGCAGCGCGGGACCATCATCGCCGTTGTGAAGTACAAGAACGAGATATTAGTGCAGAACGTGAACGTGCAGGACGTGGTGATTCCGGCTTCCGAGACGCGGCCGGAGCAGGTGGTGCAGCGCGAGCACCCGATCAACGTCACGCGCGTGATGCATGTGGACCCGTCGACGAACGCGCTGTGCCATCTGGACGTGGTGAAGGTGCGGAGCCGCGAGACGGGCGCGCTGGAGGAGCGGCGGATGAGCCTCGCGACGGGTGTGCTGCTGCCGGTCCCGCCACGCGACGACGCGATGGATGTGGGCGACCCGCTGAAGGACACGCCGATCCAGGACGCCGACGAGGCCACGCACGAGCCCGCGGCGGAGTCTGCGGTGCTGGTGGAGCGGCGGCTGCACGCGATGGAGGACCACTTCGTGCGCAGCCTGCGCAAAGCCCACGCGTTCCACGAGCCGCTGCGGGCGCGCAACGCAGCCGACATGCAGGCCTTCGAGGCGGCGGTGGTTGGCGCGGCGTCGGCGAAGCTCGCGGCGGCCCTTCTTCGCACTGGCGGGGAGTCCGCTGCGCGCTGGCGCCGCATGGCGGCACCCTTCGTGGAGGACATTGAAGCGGAGATGGCCGTCGATGCGGCCGCTGATGCTGCGGAAGGCGATGCCGATGCCGAAGAGGCCGATGGCATTGATGAGGCAAGCGAAAAGGGGCCCGGTGACGGCCACACAATAGCCTCGCGCCGTGACTCCCGATGAGCGTGCCGACCCATTGCTCACTGTGGCTCTGTGGCTCCGCTATGCAAGAGAGCAGCTGTGCATAACGTTGTCATTACAGAGGATCCCTGGGCACTGTGGTTTTTTGTTCTTCTCTCCGCATTCGCCTTTTTGTTTGTCCTCATACTTTGTCTCAATGCGGCACTGGCTCACGCGCGTGCAAGGAGTAATTGCGGAATGCTTGGCATGCGAGTCGACCGTCCCGCGCGGGGAGCAGTTGGGTGCTGTGCCGCTGGACGTGGGACCCCCGGCGGCGGTGGAGGAGTTGCGCTGGCGGGTGGGGCGTATCCTCGAGACCCGCAGGTGCCTGCGGTTCTGGTTCAGCGGGGGGCCGTGCTGAGGCGCGAGCACTTGGTGACGCCAAAATATATGGTCCATGGCGCTTCCTTGGGATCCCATGAAACGTTGAATGCGGGCGTGTGCTGTGTCGCTCTTTCTTTCTTTTTGTGTTTTTCTTTCTTTTTTTTTTACCTTTTTTATTATTTGCTTCTCTCTACATTTTTATTTTTTTGTTTTATTGCTGTTAACTTACTGTGCATACTGCACACCTTAGGATTTAATCCGTTGTCTCTAGTAAAAAAAAAAAACCCACCGTTACCGCCATGGTGCTCATGTCTACGTACCGCAACAGCCGGTTGGTCTCGAAGGAATTTCTGCATGCCCCGGTTATGCGCTTTCGAGCACTTGGCGAATATTACTTTCAACGCGCGTGGAACGGTACGTTGAACTGGGTCGTCCCAGGAGAGTACCGGCTGTACGCGGTGATGGTTCCCTTCATTTACTTCTACCACCGCTGGCACCAGGAGCACTCACTCGACGTGGACCACGTGGAGAAGGCAATGATTATGCGATGGGGTGGCACACTTGAGGAAGTGCGCAAACTTTCGGCGAAGGATCAACTCCGCATCCGTTGCTTCACAGATATAGAGAAACTGTACTCAGCATACGGACCGAAGGATGTGAATGTCCAGCCCGCTGGTGATCTCTTGCCAGGGAAAGATCTTTACTCGAAGTCTGCGCATGGACACCACTAAAATTAAAAGATAATAAAGGAGTAAAAAGGGGATGCAGCAAGGTGTGTCTTGTCCTCTTATTCTTTAGCAGAATTTGTGGGTGAATTGTAGTGGAGAAGCTAGTATTATTGCCAAGGGATTTTTATGAGAGAGAGAGAGGGAGTGTGTGTGTGTTTTTAAATGGTGCATCTGCGTACACATTTTTTATTTGTTTTTTGTTTTTTTTGTGTGTGTTGTTTTGTTTGTTGTGAGAGTGGCAGAGGTATTGCCGAGCATTCCATTATTTTTTTCACTGTAAAGATTATGTGTTTTATTTTATTTTGTTGTTGTTTTTTTTTGTTTTTTTTGCCTTCTTCACGGTTTTTGGCATTACTCCGTAGAATAGGAATAAAAAGAGAATCCAGAGGAACGAAAGAGAACAACAAAAAAAAAAATATATATATATAATAAAAAAAAATGAGTGCGGGCGCATTGGTGCTTCCGCCTTTTGTGGCCTCTGCCATAGTCGAACACGCAAAGCGTCGCCGCAATGCTGCTGGATATCTTGTCGGGAGTCGCAGCGGCAATCAAGTCACCATCACAGACTATATCCCATGCACACATGAATCCACAGCAGAGGTTCGCGGTCGCGCGTACATTGATGAGCTCAATGAGCGCGTGTCGGTCAAGAGGTACTACACGCCAAGCATTATGCTTGTTGGGTGGTATGCCGCTGGTGCGCCGGAGGAGGGCAAGGCGCGTGCCTTTGACGTGTGGTGCCAGGCTCCTGGTGCAAGCTTCTCCCGTATTCGCTCAAACAATCAAGCGGTGATGTTACTTTGCCGAATGCCAACAGAAAAAGATGTCAGCATTTCTTGGGACGCATGCATTACGCGGAACTATAACGAGGGTGATACGTTTCAGTGTGAGCGCACACAGTCCTTGGCCGTCTCTATTGAAGCCGAGACGCCATCCATGAATGTGGTGCTCGCTGAGATGGTTTCCAAATCTTTCTACAACGGTGGCAGCCCGCATGCGTGGAGTGGTGTGACAAACCTAGGCCGCCTCGCGCTCAATGCGGAGAAGGAGTCGATGAACCGAAGAGAGAATGGCGGTGATGTGCGACCACTGGAGACGGCTTTGGCAAGTGCACAAAGTAAACTGCAGGAAGCCATTGCTCACGCCAAAGATATTTTAGAGTCCGGAGAGAAGGGCGGTAAGGAACAAATTGCGCAGTGCACCAGTATAATGGAAGATTATGGGGTAATCGTGGAGGAGAAGAATCAGCAAGTTAGCCGCGATGACTTCATAACGGAGAACTACAAGGATGCACTTATGGTGAAATATATGCTCGGTCTACTGCGACGTCACGTGATGGAAATTGAGCGCCATGCGCGACAGGAGGCTAAGGAGAAGCCGACTCATGGACATGGACAAGGACACACTGGTGCACATCGAGGAAGACACGGAAACTTTAAGATGGACAGAATCAGACAGGACGGAATGTATAAGTAAGAGAGTGATGGTGTGGGGAGAAGAAGAAGAAGAAAAAAAAAAAAAATCTTCATATGCTTACTTTAATGACCGTTCTGAGGGTATTTCACATTCGATTGTCCCGGGCAATAAATGTGATCTTCTTTGTCTATTTATTCGGTTTCTCATCTCTCTCTCTCTCTATCTTTCTGTGTTGAATTATTTAAGTTTATGTGTGTTCTTGTACGGGCGTGGATATATATATATATATATATATATATATGTGCAAGCGGTATTTTGTCAAGAGATCTTCTTTACGTTTCAGATATATACACATACTTACATTTTTTTTCACTGAGACGCATGCGATGATGAAAAGGCAAGTCGAGAGTATGATTGTTTTTTTTTTGTCCAGGTTAAGTTAACAATATTAAGTAAAGATCGTTTTCTCTTTTTATATATATAAAAAAAAAAAAGCGGAGGAAGAAGAAACCACCGAATGAAGGAACATGCGTTGCGTATTACTCTGCAAAATGATGAATGATACTCATTTCTTTGACTGTTTATAAAATCCATACTTGCATCCGTTCTTTTTTTTTTTTCTTCTTCTTGTTGTTACTTTGTTTTGTTTTACATGTATTTCTAATAGTATTTCATTGCAATAAGATGTGGGAAAATCGGGGAGATAATAGTGAGTCGCAAGGCATTCGTGTTTTGCGCAAGGTGGAGCCTGTCGCCTCGCACGAGAGCCTCGCGCTTGAGTGGGTCTTTGGCCTACACAAAGACTTCAGATCTGTTGTACACAATCTCAGCACTTCTATCACTGAGCGAGTGGCTTTCTACACAGTAGGTCATGTTGGTGTGATATATGACGCAATCAATAACACGCAGCGGCACCTTATGGGTCACCGTAATGCGATAACTGTGACAGCCACAAGTCGTTCGCGTCGTTTTCTTGTCACTGCTGATTCTAGTGGCGCTCCGTTGGGCGCGGCTGCGGCTTACCGCCCGCGTGATTGGAACGGCAGTGGGGATACAAATAAAGAACTTGCAGATCAGGGTACTAATACGACAACTACTGCTGCGGCGGCGGCTGTTGACGGAAACAGGTGGCAGCGCAGTGCCCCATCGGGTTTGATGGATGAGGAAAATGATGATTCTGTAATGATTGTGTGGGACGCACAAACGGGGACGCCCGTGCGGACTATTCCTACAGGTCAATACGGTGGCGTTGTGGCGTGTGCGATGAGCCTTGACGCAATGTACATTGCCACACTGAATAAACGAACCCCGCAGGAGATTATGGTGTGGGGATGGACTGCCGACAAGGACTGCGACGAGCGTGGGGTTCTCCCGGAAGGCGTGGAGTTTGCAATGGATAAAGAAATAGAGCCGGAATACTCTTGTCTTATCCCTGCGCAAGATGAGCAGACATCGATACGTTTTTCATCAGACGACCCACACCTTATTGTCACCAATGGCTTGCGGCGTGTACTGTTTTGGTCCTGGTCAGAGGGAAAGTTGAAGTATTACTCTCCACCAATCATTGCAAAGAATTTTAAGGTGCCAGTAGGGCAATTTACACAGTCAATTTTTGTCCCTGGTACGTCTATGGCATGCAGTGGTACAGTTGACGGTGACGTGATTCTGTGGGAAGTTCAACCGCATGACCGCGTTACCAAAGAACAGGATAAAACTATGCTCAAAATGGTTCGTATACATACTTCTGGAGTTTCTTTCCTGTCAGCGTCAAGTGGATACATTGTGACCGGTGGTATTGATGGGCATGTAAAATTTCTCGACCAAAAATTGCGTCTTGTCGCGTGGTTTGATAATCTTGGTGGTGGGGCCATTACCTCTGTGAGTTTTGACCGCCCTGCCGCTGGAGCGATGGCACCAATGGAAGAACTTTTGCGTGATTTTAAAAGCGCGACGCAAAAGAAGGCGGCCAATTTGGGATTAAATGCCGTACGTGATTTTGGGGCACCTAATTTTATGGTTTCCACGGCGAAAGCAATGATTATTGATGTTTCATCCAAGGCCTTTCATAGTAGTGATGCTGAGCTAATGCGTGGGAAGCTCATTGTACAGGGGCAAGAGCATGGCATTCAGTGTATCGCAGCGCATCCTCATCTGACTCACCTTGCAATCGCTGGACATAGTGGTAGTGTGCATGTTTGGGACTACGACATGAAGCGTGTCTGTCTGATGACTGTTTTTCGAAGCATGCAAATCCATTGTATGGTGTACGATCCTAAAGGTACATACTTAGCTGTTGGCTTTGCTAATGGTATTCTGAAGTTGCTTGAGGCTGAAACATTAGAGGAACATAAAAGTTTTAAGCCCAAGCGCCCTGATGGGATTACTCGATTGATTTTCACCGAAGATGGAGAACGCCTGGCTGTGGGTGACTCTGCTGGCTGTGTGAGTCTCTATGAATTTGCTCACCCACCAAACAATCGCACACAGCCAAAGGAGTGGGACCTTGTTGGACGACACAAGACACACCGCGCGGCTATATCCGGATTGCAATTTGGCGGCGAGCTTGCTATGCCTAGGTTGATTTCAGTTGGCGAAGACCAGCGTCTCGTGGAGTATGATTTACTTGAATCCGAGGCAGAGGCGGGACTACTGGTGCGTAGCGCACACAAAATCACACAGGGCGCCGTCCCAACGGGAATGCTGTGGATTCCAGTAGAAAACATTGTCGCGGATATGAACCGGCGCCTCGTCAGTCAAACCGGTGAGGCTGCTGTAAATGATGTACTACTCATTGGAACAAGTGAATACAAACTACATGTATTTCTTTCGGATTGGAGTAGGCAATGCGTCAAGACGCTTCTTGCTCCAACATTTGGTGGTGCTATATCGGAGATGTTTAGTGTTCCAACCCAGCCTGGGAGCGATACCAACTGCCTCTTTTACTCGACGCGGGAAAAAGTAATTGGTCTGATGCAACTTCCGCTGGAAGGGGATCCGTGTGCATCTACAGGACTTTTAGCGCATCCGGGTGCTATTGCGAGTGTTGCCCGCTCTTGTGATGGTGCCTTTGTGTTTACTGCAGGTGGTGAGGACCACTCCGTGATGCAGTGGCGTGTCAATGGAGAAAAGATTATGCCACCCGAAGAGGCAGTTTTGCCAAGTGGCAGTCAAATGGGTGAAGTCCCACTCGATCATCTTATCTCCGCGGTGGAAGGGGGGTGCGATGGACATTTTATGCGGGAGATTGTGGACTACTTCTACTACGCACAAATTCGATTGCAGGGAGAAGAGACCACAGCAAAGCGTGAACTACTCGGTGCCGTTCCTTTCTCGCAACTGCCAAATCTTTTTCGTGCTTTGGGTTACTACCCGTCTGAGCTTGAGATTGGACGGCTGACATACGAAGTCGCGAGTATGTATGGATCTGTTGACGAGCCTATCGATGAGTGTGATGTGGCAAGCATTCCCCTTAAGTTTTCGCAGTTTATGCGCCTTTATGTGAACTATCGGCCAACATTTGGCATTACACGTTATGACATTGAGAAGGCCTTTGCCGCACTCGGTGCGAACCCTGTGAATGGGCAAATATCCCGTGATGTTTTTTTCAAACTGCTCAGCACACACGGCGAGCCGCTGGAGGTTGCAGAGATCGCGGCGGCACTGCGTTCGTTGCTCGGAGACGGTGTACGAGTCGATATGCTTGAAGACACAATCACAGCCCGCGCCTTTGCAGAGAATCTGTTGGGCTTTGAGGACTACGATGTGGGTTTGAACATGGAAGCAACGTTGGAAAACGGAGACATTGGCCAGGGGGAAGAAATGCCGCTTGATTTGTAGTAATGTTATAGTGTACTTTCTCTGAGTGATAGAGGAGACGATGTAAATTGAATTCAATATCTATCTCTATATATATATATATATATATATGTGTGAAAATTGGAGAAGACAGGGAAAGCTCATGCAATGCTGTGAGTATGTTTTGTTCCTGTCTGTTTTAAGCATCAAAAAAGTTAAAAAGGTGAATTGGGTATATAAGTAAGTAGAGGTATATTTCCTTTTTATTATGTTCATTCACATCTTCTGTTGGTATTTTTTTTTTTTTTTTGGTTCTTGTTTTTTTTTTTTTTTTGGTTTTGTTTTGTTTTGAAGTGCCGCAAGAAGTAAAAGGAAGAGGAGCGATAGATAATACCTGGTTTCTTTCTTTCTTGTGCAATTATTGGCACTTGCAGTGTAGAATTATAAAGTAGAAAAGTTTTTTTTTTCTTTTTCTTTAACTAACTCATATATCGCACATAGACATTTGAAAGTGTTTTTTTTTTTGTTTGGTTTTACAAAGTGGTAAAGCAACGCATTAAATATATATATATATATATTATTATTATTATTATTATTATTATTAACAAACGAAGTTAAAACTTAAAGGCAAAGGAACGAGGAGAGGAAGAGGTACATAAGAACAAGTAGGCAAGATGGCGTTGTCTCCATTTCACGGGGTGAATATATTTCTTCACATTCGTGATCACGGCGACCCCGGGAGAGACCGCACACGGCACTATGCGAAGAAATCCATTCGAAAACTTGGCGCCGCCCTAACGCTCTCAGAGGCCGCAGCGGACATTGTTGTGTTTCACTGTGGCAGTGCGTCTCTGCTGGAGAATATGACCGCGCGGGGAAAGGCCGTTGTCTCGCCGGAATATCTCACAGCGTGTGCGAGGCGCATGGAGCGGTTGCCAGTGGACGACTTTCGCATTCGTCCCTCGACCACTGGCGGGGAGGCGGAGGAATGGTGTGCGGCTGACAAGAAGCAAAGCGGATCTTCTGCTTCGTCTGCAGGCAATGGAAGACGCGGAGGGTTTGTGGTGGTGTCGCAACTTCCCGACTTTGCAGAGAAGGACACGAATGCAAGTTTGGGTCTGGCGGCTGTTCCTGGTACGAAAACAATAGCTTCTGTGAAGGCAAATAGCTCTACTGTGCGTTCGGCGGGGGATGAAATAGAATCTCACGAAGAGACATCGGTTCCGCTTCTCTTTGATGAAAAGAAGGAAACACGAAATCCGGAAAGAGATGTAAATGAAATGGAAACACCCAGAGTCGTTCTGGAACGCAAGCGCCCATACCTATTAGACGATGATGATGATGATGATAGTGATAACAATGATGAAACTCCTGCCATTTCCGCCCCTGTCGCCATGCATGATGGTAAAAAGACAAGGAATGGCGGTGTCGCAGTCGACTCCAATGCACAGCAAGTGAAACGGGAAAAGGAGGCGTCAGTGGGTTTGTCTGGGGCCGTGACGAACAAACAACGAAAGCGCTCTCGTCACATCGGTGATACCGGAAATGCAAAGTCTCGCGGTGATACAAATAGCGAAGGAGATGAGGGCCACGGCGAGTTATCCTCCACCATGTTTTCCCCCGACACGCAGTTGCTTTCCCCGACGTGTCCGCAGCAAAGCGACGCGCACGAGGCATTGAGTGGTGACGCACCACTTCGCATTGCAGTGAGTAGCGAGGACTCTGAGGTGGTGCAGTTTCTCTTTGACGTCGTAGAACAGTTGGGCGCAACAGCGGTGCCGTGTGTGTTTGGTCGTGTGCAGAAGCCGACACATCTTGTTGTCGCCGGCGACGGAGAGCTGACGCCAATGATTCTCATGGCGCGTGCGCTTGGCATTCCGGTGCTTGCCGAGCAGTGGTTATATGATGCCATTGCGTTGGGGGCTTTTCCAAACATTACGGAGGCACACAGACACACAATTTATGGACACGTGTGCGGAGAGTGCGAGGAGGAAATGACGGAGAGTGGTAAGCCGCTGAGGAACTCCAATAAGAGTATGGAGGATGTACTTGCAGATATCTTAAACGATGACATTGGTCCACACTATCGTCCCATCTTTGTTGGGATGACATTTGCTTTTGTGTCGCGTCACTCGATGCATGCGCACACCGAACACTTTGCAGAAATATTGCGTTTGCTCGGCGCCGTGGTGTCTCGCACAACGACCAGCACACAACTGACCGCAATCATTGATCTTGGACAAAACGAAAAGACACACTCTCTTGTACCCACAGTCCCGAACAAAAGAGGCCCGCAGTCAAAGTCGAAGTTAAAGAATGACGCGACGGAGTTGGAGACGACAGTGCCGGTTCTCTCCGCGGAGTGGATTGTGCAGTGCATTCTGCTTGGCAGGGCGACAGATATGAGGCCTTTTGTGCTCACGGCGAGTGAATCGATCACTTGTGCATTGGATAAAAACGGCACGAGTGCGAGAAGAAGGGAGACACGGGATTCGTACGCAAAGAATGGCGCGAAGGGGTCTCTGGAAAGGCCTCCGGTGGAAAGTGTGCGTTCGAAAACGCGTGAGGGGCCGAGCAGTGCAAAGAAGAAGGCGGAGCATCAGCTGAGCACACAACAACTTCTTGAGGAGTGAAACGTGTAGAGTTTTATCATTTTGTTTCGTTCTTTCTTTGTATTTGTGTATGCTTCCCTTTATATATATATATATATAGTTATATTTGTGCTTCTCTGCTTCTAGAGCGAATATGGGGGGGGGGTCTCCTTTTTTTTTGCTGTGTGTCTTGTCTCACTATCAGCTCCAATGAAAAAAAAAGTAGTTATTCATTATTATTATTATTTTTTGAGAACAAAAACATAGTTGTAAAAGAAATGAGGTAGAGTGGGTGTGTTGTGTGTGTTTGTTGTTATTACTTTGCTTTTCAGTATTTTGGATGATTTCACTATCATTCCTGTCAAAACAATCTCATGCATTGCATACATAAGATATTTCCTTATGTCTCTGTATGGGTTTCGGGTCATTAATGTTTTTTTTTTTTGTTTTGTTTTTTTCTCCTTCTTGCTTTACATAATTTCATAGTGAACTTCCGAGTGAGGGAGGGATCAACAATAATAAAATAAAATAAGAAATAAGAGGAGGAAAGGAGTTTGTGTGCGTGTCATTGGAACTCCTTGTGGTGGCTGGAGAAATATATATATATATATATATATATATATATAAAGATAGATAGAGAGAGAGAGAGAGAGAGAGAGCGAGCGAAGTAAAGTGTGTTGTGTTTGTGCGACGCGTGTTTTCGTGCATTCGTATTAAGTGTTCGGGTTTTGTGAGTGTAAGTGATTGAGTGTGTACTGCGACGGGGATTCATTATATATATATATATATATTTATTTATATATATATATTTATTTATATACATATTTATATACATTGTTTTTTTAGCTTTTAGTACATGTTGCTGAAGGAAACCAAAGAAGTGGCTGAGGAGTTCGTCAGCGTTTCCGCAAGCTGTCAGCTCCAGAGAAGTCGCTCAACGGTACCCGCGCGAAAAGCGAATTTCACTGTTGGCGGTGGCCGCTTCACACTCACCCACCGCCTTGGGTTTGGCGCATTTGGTGACATTTATCAAGCCATTGACACACAAAACGACACCAAAGTAGCTGTGAAGCTTGAGAAACGTAAAGTAGCTTGCCAGCAGCTTTCATACGAGAGCAAAGTGTATGGGGTTTTGCTGCATGGCACAGTGGGACCGGTCGGTATACCGCGTATTTATTATTATGACTCGGACGGTGAATATAATGTTCTCGTAATGGATCTCTGTGGTCCCTCGTTGGAAGATCTTTTTAATTACTGCGGTCGGCAGTTTTCAATCAAAACGGTTTGCATGCTAGCCCATCAAATGATTGACCGCATCGAATTTATACACGGCAAGGGTTTTCTTCATCGAGACATCAAACCGGAGAACTTTGTGTTTGGTTTAACTAGCAAAGGACACATTTTGCATATTGTCGACTTTGGGTTGAGTAAGCTTTACTGGGATAAGCAAAAGAGGGCACACATTCCTTTCTGCGAAGGAAAGTCACTCACGGGGACGGCGCGGTACTGTAGCACATGGACTCACCGCGGCAATGAGCAAGGCCGCCGCGATGACATGGAATCCATTGGCTTTATTCTTGTGTACTTTCTCACCGGATCCCTCCCGTGGCAAGGCATTCTCGTGCACGACCAACAGCTTCGAACGACAAAGATCGGAGAGCGCAAAATGCGAATGGCGCTCAGAGATCTCTGTCAGGGACTGCCGGTTGAGATATTTGAGTACTGCACGTACTGCCGCGCGCTGAAGTTTACCGCCCGCCCGGACTATTCGTACCTGCGTGGACTATTCCTTAGACTCGCGCGGCGCCTGAATTTAGTGAAGCAGCCGCCCACCGAGGCCGTCGTGGATAAGCCTCCAAGACCCGCGCATGAGGAGGAGCTGATGGGTTTGTCGCACAAAACGATACTCACAGATTCGCCGAATGACGACGACGTCGGCGGCGGGGCGGGGGGCGGGGATGCGTACGACTGGATGTTCGACTGGTTCCTGAAGCGCACGCGGGAGGTGGAGGAGGGGCGGCAGCGGGCGCAGCTCACCCCCGGCGACGCCGCACCATCGCAGAGCGGCTCACCGCTCGCCGCTATGGGGAACTCGGGAAGCCGACAAACACACTGAGAGCGAGAGGGGGGGGTTTTTTGTTTCTTTTGTTTTGTTTTTTTGTTTTTGTTTTTTTTAGCCAATTCGTGTACGGACTTCTTTCGTTATAACACCATGTCGTTTTTTTTTTGTTTTTGTTTTTGTTTTTTTGCAATGCTGTGCTTTAGTGTTGCATATCTTTTGTTTGTGTGTTTTATGTGTGTGTGTGCTGTTGTTTGTTCGTATGTTTTGTTTTTTTGTCTTTGTTTTTTCTTTTTTTTTTTGTGTGTGTGTGCCATACCTTTATGTCCCTCTCACTCGAGTTCTCTCAGAAACAGACAAACAGACGCAATCAAACAAAAAAAAAAAAAGGATTTTAAAACATAAAAAATAAAAAAGAACGGACAAGCAAACACATTCATTTATGTAGCAACAGCACTTTTCCTTGCGTGTTACTTATCTCTTTTTGGTATTCTTCTCTTTTCTTTTTTCTCTGTGTATGCGCGTGCGTGTGTGTCTGAAAGTTTCTTTTCCATGGTATAACTACTTTTGTCGTTTGTTTCTATTGTCTTTTCAAAGTCAAGAGTCCTATTTTATGTCGGTTACTTCTGTTTTTCTTTGTTTTTTTTTCTCTCCTATTGCCCTCTTTTTTGTTGTTGTTGTTGTTTATTGGCGTTGCCCACAACCACCTGTGGATGAGTGCTTTTTTACTGCATTTCCCGGTTCTTTGCTTTTGTGTCTTTTGTTTGTTTGCCGGTATTTCTGCACAGAATTGTGACTGCAAAGAAGCTACTGTATATATATATATATATTTTTTTTTTTAATTTGTTTTTTTTTTTTTAGTAAATACTTCTATATTTATATATCTATATATATATTCGTGTGGTCTGTCCTTTCTTTGTCAAGTAGAATTTTGTTTGTTTCGTTTTACACACGGGCATCAAGAAAAGGCGTCGGGGCTGCTTTACTCTATGTATCTTTATTGTTTCGCTCTTTTCTTTATATTTTTAAAGAAGTGAGAAGGAAACAAGAATTTTTCTTTTTTTTTTGTGTGTGTGTGATAGATTGTGGGAATGTTTAAGTTTGTGTTTGTATTTAGATTATTATTCCATTGGCGTCACTGTGAAACAAGAGGAGGAAGAGGAAGGAGAGAGGGATGAAGATAAAAAAAAAAAAAAAGAAATGAGAGAGTGTAGAAACGTCTTTGTTTCAAGTACACTTTTGTTTGTTTGTTTTTATATAAATCATACAAAGAACAAGAGTGAGAATTAAAGAAGAAAAAAAACTATATATATATATATAATTTTTTTGTGTGTGTGTGTGTCTTTTGTATTTATTTATATGTCTATATGTGATTATGTCCATTTCACTATTCTTTACTCAAGTCTATTGTGAATGCATATTCATTACCCGGTGGTTTACATTCTTTATATATATATATATATATATATATGCTTGTTGTTGTTGTTAGTGTTTTTTTTTTTAATTCTTTTCTCTGTTTTTTTTTTTTTTTTGTGAATAATAGTGAACAGTATACATTGAATCCGAGAGGGGATTGCCTTTTCTATCTGAGCCAACGCCCTCGCAGTGCGATTGGTTTTAGCAGAGAGATTAAAAAAAGGCGTACATTGTAAGGAGACGATATACCAAAGCAAAAACACACAAAGAAAAAGAAAAAAAAAAAAACATAAAACAAAAGGGAAAAAAGAAGAATAAAAAATTGACATAAAGAAGAAAAAAAAAAAAAAGTCAAAGGGAAAAAGTTCACACGGACAGAGAGGAAGGTTTACACACTTTCTACAAAAGATTTGAAAAGAAAAAAAGAAAAATTATTTATTTATTTTTTTTTTTAAAAAAAAAAGGCAGCAAGGACAAAGCAAAGCAAATCAATAGGAGTGAGAGGGCCCAACAGCATTACTAATTTCTTTATTTCACTCTCTCTCACTCTCTCTCTGTCTCTCTGTGTCTCTCTGTGTGTCTCTGTGTGTGTGTGTGTCTCTCTCTCTCTGATGGACTTTAGGCAATGGGTTGAGGACCGCTATCGGCATCCCGTTGTGGTGGTGCTCGCGAGCCCTGCGGTGGAGCACTCCTGTCGCCGCAACGGCTTGGACCTCATCCACATGTTGCGCCCTTTTAGCGCAAGCGGCACAGATCTCTTCGCCCGACTTGGTGAGCGTGCCGATGCGCTTTTAGTGCGAAACTTTGGAGTTCGCCTCACGCGTGTGCAGTGTGTGCGTGAGGTCTCGCCTTCGCTCTTGCTGTGGCACTTTCGTCGACTCTTGCGTGATCACGCGGCGATTGAACTTGCCTATGGCGAGCAGCTAGACCGTGTGCTTGTGTCACTGCTGAGTGCCGCTGGGGGCGTCGCGGAGGGCATGAGATTGCCAGCCCCACTCGCGACACAACTGCTTGAGCGCTCGCACTCCGCATGGCATGCGCTCTTTGTGCGTGATTGTGCGCATTTAGTGCGGTGTAGTCACTTTGACACAGTGGATCACCCTGTTGGGTGTATTTACGCCGCTTCTACTTCCGCTACAGGTGGGATTGATGGAGTGATGAGAGAGTTTGCAGAACTGCGGCAGCAGCCAAGCACCACGCGACGGGATATGCCGTGTATGGATGATGATTTGCATGCGTTTTATTTACTTGTACATGACATGACCGAAGGGCCTTCGTTGGATGAGGCGCGACGAATGCTCGTGGAACTGCAGGGGCGTTTTGGACATTTGTCCTGTGCGCTCGTGCGGGTGAACTCTGTGGCAAACCCACAGGAAGTGAAGAATATGGACCCCGCGCTCTGGGTGGATGCGAATCCAACGTGTCTTGATGTTCCCTCGTGGCTTGCGGCACGTGAGTATGCCACAGAGGCCTCGTCGGCGCCTGCGTCATCCACCACCACCACCACCACAACAACAACAACAACTTCAGCAAAGACATCAGCGAGGACAAGTGCTTCGAAGGGATCGGGCAGTGCGCAGGGCCACCAAAGCTGTGTGTCGCAGAATGTGTCAACGCAATCAAGTAGTGCAGGTGGATCCACGACTTTAAAGTTTCCGCGTGTGCACACAGTCTTTGGTCGCTGGCCAAGTGGTGCTGCGAAGTTTACTGGATGTTATATGAGTCCCGAAAACATTGATGATTTGCGTCATGTGATGGGGTATTATTTATCGCAATCCCTGTTTCACTTTTTGGAGCGAAAGCTTCGTACGCTGACGGTTTCGGTGAACGAGAAACGCACAACGACGCTAGGGAAAGTTGCTGCGTGGTTTCGCAATAAGGATGAGACTCGGACAAAGAGCGAGTGTTGGGTTATCGGCCGCGATGGGACGCCTTCAAAATATCTTTCTGCATCTCTTGAAATGCAGATGCGCCGCGCAGGAGATCTCTCTCTCGCACTTAATGATTACGATGGCGCCTTTAGCTTTTATCGTATGTGTCGCAACGAGTTGCTCTCAACCTTGTCGTCGCGGGATTTTAATCGTCCACTCATCGCGGCCTGTCAGGAGGCGATGGGCATTTGTGACGTGTTGCTTGGTCGCCTGCCAATGCCGAGTGCAACTCCGTGGCTTACAGGTAACACTTCAACAAAAAACAGTGGCGACTGTAGACTTGAGATTGCGCAAAATGATTATGTGGGTTGTCATGTGCAAACCTACGCGCTGCGACTCTCACTGCTCATGTATGAATACTGCAGGACACGCTCGCCACCTGTGATGGAAAGAGCCCGCTCCGCTTTGGTGTACATCCAACGAATTGGTTTGGTATCACAAACTAAACTATACACGGCTATCTTGCATGAGTTGCTTGCGAATACCTCTCTTTTTATGAATCCACCGCAACCAGCTGGTCAAGCGGTACCGGCTGTTATGCCTAATAACTTTGCCTTGCGTTCACACATTCGTCAGTACGCGCGGTACAATATCACAGCGGGACGTGCGTACCTAGAAGAGAATCTTCTTGAGAACGCTCTTCGGTGTTATTTGCGTGCATTGTGTGTATTTAGTGAAGTTGGTCGCCGCGGTAACTGGACACTTATCTACGAGCACCTCTACACACTTCTCGCGCATATCTATCACCGTCTGAACAACTCCACTCGTGGAATAGCCATGACCATGATTCCTCTCTCTTCTGGGACGCCCATGTACAGCGATGCTTCCGCCGGTCTTATTGAATTTGAAAAATTCTGGAGTCAGCAGCAGCAAGTTCTTGCGGGAGTTGGCTACACGCGTTGTCCGCACATGGTGGTGCCTTGCGTGGTGCCCGATTCGATTCATGTATCTGTGAATGTCTATCACAGTGACGACACAACAATGCAGGTAAAGCATGTATTAGGCGAGGAACTTGTTCGATCCGAGTGGAGGGCCATGGAAGACTTGCTCCGTGCGCACTATGTTGAACGAAACGATAACTCGCCATCGCCACGACACTTCCTGCGCTGGCGCGAGGACCCTGCCCGCATGCAGTTGTCCAAGAGTGGCGAAGAGGGCGTCAGGGAGCGATATGTCATGCACTTGGGAGAGCCACTGGACGTTACAGTCAAGTTGCGCAATCCCCTTGGCGGTCCACTCTGTGCGGAGGGTCTTTCTCTGCTCTATGTCTCCGCGCAAAAGCCCGGGAAACTGTGGAAAAGTGCGGAGTCACACACAGTGACTTTAGACGCTGGGGCGGAACGTGTCGTGCGCACTGCCTTCTCCCCGAGTGAAGAGGGATCCTTTGTGCTGATTGGCTTTTCTTGGACACTGAAAGGGACAGAAGGATATTATTACTTCGCCACACAGGCGGAGTCGCGTCGGGCCGCGCGTCAAACCGCAGACGCGTCCGGGAATGTGATGGAATACGCCATGGATCACCCAATGCCAAAGATAGATGCCGTAGAAAACATTGAGATTGTTGTAGGCCCACCCCGTGCGTGGCTTTCGGCTCGGTTTGAGCCGGAGCTTCCTGCAGTCATGCGGGACGGGGAATATTTTCGCACTTCGCTTATTCTCGCCAATGGCAGTGCGCACCGTGCCGCACACGCCATCACGCTTCAGCGCAGCGCGCAAAATGCGCACCTTTTGTGGGTCAATGCCTTTGGCCTCGAGCGCAATGTAAACGCAAGCGAGACATTTGTGCTTGGAAAGGATTTGGCCCCGAAGGAAGTGATGAAGTTGGACATCGCTATTCAAGCGCAGCACACGCGTGACTCACGAGTGCAGGAGACGAACACACATTTCCTACTCGTTGGGTATATTGCCGAAGCCGCAGAAGCTGCAACAGCTATCGTGCCAGATCCACCAGAGCCGTATGTACGATTGCATTGGCTTCTCCGACGCGTTTCAGTGAAACCATCGCTCTGCATTGCCTCAACTGTTTTGCCCCCGGCGACTTCAGACACAGCCGCGGCGGTACTGCTCACCGTACACAATGTGACGAGTGCGCCAGAGCCGCCTCTGCGGGTGGCGCGTGTGTTGGCTGTGCATCGACCGTGTTGGCACGTGGCCCCAGCGTTTCTGTCGAATTTATTAAACGAAAATGCTGTGGAGTGTCTCCTCCCACCAGGCGGTGCACTCAGCATCCCGTTAAACGTCATTGATAGGCAACAACAAGAACAACACAAAGAAGGAGAAGAAGAAGGAGGAGGAGGAGGGGCAAGGAGTATGAATGGGGCAAAGGAGGGTATTTGTAACAAAGGGGATGAGGGGAATAAGGTGTGCGTGCAGAAGAAGAATACACATTCTCTCATTGAGGAAGCGTGTGTACCGCTGCACGCTGCCTTCCCTTCCGCCCAAAAGAGCGCCTCTGTTGCAGCAAACATTGGCGATGGCGTGGCGGGCATGGCGATGAGCACATACTTTATGCGTGGCAGTTTTCGTGGTCCCGGTGCAATTGGTCTCGGCGAGACGAGACGGGAAGTTGGGGCTTTTGCTTTTTACGTGGACGGTGGGCGCCGCACATCCACGCAGGCGCCGGAGATTCCTTTGCAAAACTCCACACGTACCGTCTCTTCCTTTACACCGCTATGCATTGCCATTGCGTGGGCCGCCGTGGAAGAATCCTCTATGCATAGTGGACAACTCTTCCACTTTGTGGACCCCGTGGAGTGCCTTCTTGCGTCGCACACGGTCGTCTCGGAGGCACATGCGCGGCGGCAGCAATCTCTTTGTGTATCGCTTGTGGCGAATCAGTCACTGCACCCGCGCCTCAGCGCATTGCTTGTGCATGTGACTGCCCCACCTGAGGTGACAACGACAACGGACACGGCACGGATTCCCGTTACAGTGCACTGCCGCGCGCTCGCGACACAGCCGCTGCTCGTTAGTATCTCCGCCGTTGTGCCCGGGTCCAAAGAGACAGAGACAGAGACGGCAACCATGACAGATGCGACTGAAAGCGCGCGGGGGGACTTGCGTTACCCCCCGGCATCACCAGTGCCGATTGTGTTTGTTGGCAAATCCAGCTGTGCCTTTCTGCTCCTGCCGCACGAGAGCCACACCGTCACCTTCACCGCCTGTGCCTTTGCCCCGGGTATCGCCCAGTGCAATGCCCTTGCTGTGCACGCGGTGGCAATGCAACCTCTACCAGTGGGCGGACTGTGGCGAACAGGCATGTCGCGCGGCGCAGTGGCCTCTGCGTTGTGGAAAGCCGCGCCAGCGCCAGTGGATCCGCCAGCGGCTCTGCGAAGTGCTCTCTGCGGAGATATCTCCACAGCTATCGTTGGAAACAAGGCGGCTGTCATGTCGCGCGTGGCTTTTACGGCTACGGCAGGTGCCCTGCAGGAGCAACGCAACGCAACAGCCGCACATGCAGTAAATGCATTTGCTGATGAAGTAGCTGTGCATGTCGCACAGCGCGCGGCGTTTCAGCAACGCCTGGCCGCGCGCGGTGACAGCACGAGTGGAAAAAATAACGGAATGACGCCGATGTTTCGCCCCCCGGCACGGGCACTGCTCGGGCGCGGGTGCGACGAGGACCAAAGCCCGCCGGTAGAGGAGGCAGCGCTGGGGGTGGACCTGTCCAGCGCGTTTGGGCAGGGAGCGCTGACGGACGAAGAGGAAGCGGACGCCACCGTTGAGCTGTCCGCGTCCCCGCCGATTGAGAAGACGGATCAGTACATTGGGGAGCTCTCTGTGTGAGACGGAGTGTGAATTGTAAGCTTTGGGTTTTGTTTGCTTGTTTGATTGTTTTTCGGGATACCGTTTCTCATTGGATTTGCTGTTTGGTGTGGATGAAGTTAAAATGTAACTTTCCACGATGATTTTTGTTTGCAAGTTGTGCATATCTTATTTTGCTTCTGATTGTTTGCCCTGTACATATATATATATATGTGTGTGTCTCTGTGCGTGTGTGTGTCCACATTCCCCCCCCCCCCATAACGTCTCATTCTATGCTTTACTTTGGTGTGTTTCTGGGGGGTTGAGGTCAGGTCGCTCTGTCATTTTGGTTCTTCTTGTGTGTGTGCGTGTGTGTACGCTTATTTTGCAGAAGGCAAAAACCATTAAGAAGAGAATCGAAGGGAATATATCCTTCTTTTGACGACATGAAGATAAAGTTCTTTTTTTTGTTGTTGTTTGTTTGTTTTTTTGTTTTTTTTTTTTTCCACTCTCATTACACATCGAGAGTGGTTATTCTTCTCCTCAGTGTAGTCGCAGGTTACTTTAAAGACTCTTACACTAACACTTAAAGGAGTGCGGCTCTCGCTGAGAGATCCGGGTAATAGTGCCCCACCACCACCACCTCCCCGCACAAGCGCAATTACGAAAATTAATCATAAACGTTAAAGTTCCCTGTGCGTCATGGCATCCCCGCAGAAAAATGGGGAGCAGTTTGGCAAACGGATTCGCGTCACTGAAGAGGAGGCCGTTGTGGCTGCCAGCGGTGGCAATGGCAAATGTGTGGCGCGCAAAGAAGGACCCCAACCCTCGACGAGCGCCTGCCTCTCCCGTATTATTTCGCCATTGCCCACGAGTCAATCTAGTGCCATTTCAATGCGGTGCTCTGGTTCCTTGTCGCTCCCTTCCCCTCCGTCGGCCTCGTCCTCTTTAATGCCATCGTCGCGGTCCACTTCGGGGCACTCCGCGCCGTATGTAAAGTGTAAGGAGGATCAAAAGCAGTATCCCGTATTTAGCTCCACCTATGCCTTGCGCTTCAAGTGGGACCATGTGCCTTTTCTCCGTGTTGTCCCTGATGTTTCGAGCTCTCTGCACATGTCCCCACTGCTCTGCCAAACACCTGTGCCTACTCCACCAATAAACAGCAGTACCTCTGATAGCTTTGTGTTATACAACGAGTACTGCCTTCTGCGCGAGCTGGGCAAAGGAACCTATGCAAGAGTTGTCCTCTGTCGTTCCTTACGCACCGGTGAGACATGTGCGTTAAAGATCTTTCGTGGCGAGAGTCGCTATGCCGACGCGTGCATTGATGAATTCGGTGTCCTCACCGCACTGTGTCGGCCTCCGGGTCAAATACCACATGATGTATGTCTTTTTCGCGACGCGGCAAGTGCTGAATGCCAAGGCCGCCTTGGTCGCTTCATTGTCCCTATAGCACACCTCCCACATGCTGCGCATCATGCGATTGTGTTGCCCGTATTGGGTCCGTCTCTTTTGGATGTAATGCGAAAGATTACACGTGGCGGTGCGCGAATTAGACAGGCCGCGCGTGAGGCCTCACTGCGTGAACAAGGTACGCTCGACGTGGAGTATACCGGTCTCCCAATGGATCTGCTACGCGCTGTGGTGTTTCAGATGTTACTCTTTCTGCGCCACGCGCATAGTCGCGGTATTGTGCACACAGACTTGAAGCCCGAGAATGTACTCTTTGAGACAACGGATGCGATGCCAGTGCAGCTGCGCGTCGAGACGCGGCGGTTCACTCGCGCAAAAGATGCGCGGGCAGCAAGTATTCCTTCGCTATCGCCACCGCTAACATCATCCACACTTTCATCAACCCCATCACAAACCTCCTGTGGAACCATTATTCACGAGGCCAATGTAACGGTGCAGCTGCCCGTGATGAACGGGATCCGTGTGATTGATCTTGGGGCGGGAGAGTTTCTCAACAAGTGTAAGTATGTCAGCCCCTTAGACAACACCACTTCAGTGTTGTTCGAGTGCATTCAAACAACACACTACCGCAGCCCAGAGGTTCTGCTGGAGCTTGGATGGAATACATCTGCAGATATATGGTCACTCGGCTGCATGATTCCCGAAATGCTCACTGGCAGCTGCGTCTTTATGCCAAAAGAAAATATTGAACATCTTGCACTTATACAGCACATTATTGGGCCTTTTGGTGCTTCAGGTGAGGAGTGCAGTGATAAGTCCATCGTCTCTCGTGTCTTTGCGCGTGGTCGATCCTTTAGCAGGTACTTTGGCCCGGACACTTTGCAGCTGCTATGGCCACCGCCTCATCTATCAGGAACAGCAGGAGAATCAGAGGATGGGAACTCCAAACCACGGCGACGAGAGGCGACAGCGGAGGATATGCGGTATGTCTTAGCTCAGCCAACGCTGAACGAAATTCTGGGACCGTACCCAACACTGCTGGACCTGTGCAGACGCATGCTGGACTACGATCCATTGCGCCGCATCACCGCGGAAGATGCGCTGCGCCACCCATTTTTTACAACCTCAAAATATGTGAATCCAGCCACATAGGGAAAGGGTGAGCAAGGGAAGGATTATATTCTCTGATAACTGCGTAGTATTGGGTGGTGAGCGCTGTGGATATGTATGTATGTATACATATATATATATATATATATATATATATTGAAGCATCTCGAATCCAAGCTAGTAACACCGAGACACTTTTAGTGTACACATGACTTTAATGTGAAGTCTTAGCCACGCCTAATTACTGATTAAATCATATAATGGTCGACTGTATCATTGTTTGTTTGTTTTTTGTGTGTGTGTGCTCGTTTGTTACTTGCTCTCGTCACTTTTCTGTCCTATGTCATTTTTCCTCTTTCCCCATTTGTTTGTTTTATTGTTATTCTCATTCAATAAAGTTGGAGAAGTATCAAGACTTCCACAATAAACCTAACACCCACAGAGAAATTGAGAGGGAAAAGAAAAAAAAAAAAGCGAAGAAAAAGGAAAGGACAAAAAAAGGGTTTCCAAGTAGGTGTGTTCGATGCAACCTGTACAGCCAAATCCGCAGCTTGCCGGTCTTCCGCAGCGCGATGTTCTTGTGCTTTCGGAAAAACTTAACCTCATCAGCAACCGCGGATTTGTGTTCTGCGCTAACAAGTGTGTCACACACTACGGTGAAGACTCTATTCCGTACCATCCCGGTGAGAAAACGTGTCTCGATCGTTGCATCAGTAAGGTCCACAGTGGCCTAGAACTTTCCCGGTCCATTAAGAAGGAGCTCGAAACAAAGGTAAAGCGGGGCGAGATGCCGTATAAGTGGATGAGGGATCTCAACAGCGGTGCTAGCGGTGCAATGTGAAGCAGCATACGCGAAATGCAACATAGGTGTCACAGATGAGGGATTATAGTATCCTTTGAACTAAAAACTACCTAAATGCTACACAGTACGCCACCAAAAAAAAAAAAAAACTTAACTCCTTTTTAGTGACATATATACACTATTTCGATATATACACACTATGCAAAACTATACAACAGCTTTTCTTTTATTTTCAACACATTTTACCTTTTTCCTGAAAGTTAGAGCTTAATAGGCATACAACCTGACTTCTACACATTAGAACAGCGCCACGATTGACAATTCTTTAGAAATATCGCAATCACTCCGATACCGCTGACCAAACCGCTTGACTGACGCCACTGTTGCGTGCTGACGCGACCGGCGCCGCTGCTGCCACTCCCGCGCATGATGACAGACCGTTGCACTGACACCTCTTNCACACACACACACACACCTGGAGTACTTGATGATGCGAATCCTCTGTGCAACTGACACCTCTAGTCTGAGCTCTGCAGTGACGCCCGCACACGATTGAGTTATCCCTGGCTGACATTGACTCCTCCCTCCCCCCACCCCCTTTCTCTCTCTCTGCAGCCAGCGGTGGCAATGTGATGCATGTTACGTTTCACTCTTGACGTAGAGACAAGTCTCTGTGACGACGATTTTTTACACATAAAGCTTCTGATGTCCTCCGCGCTTTGCTTGCTGCTCACCGTTTCTTCTTCTTCTTCTTCTTTTTCTGCGGCTACACCGCCTCCTTACATATGCAGTGGTGCCGTCGCGCGTGATGGGGAACTATCGCAATCACTCCGATACCGCTGACCAAACCGCTTGACTGACGCCACTGTTGCGTGCTGACGCGACCGGCGCCGCTGCTGCCACTCCCGCGCATGATGACAGACCGTTGCACTGACACCTCTTCTGACACAGTCTTGAAATAGCATAGAGCGTCGTTCGTGTTGATTGTTTTTGTGTGTGTATGTGTGGTCATGGTTGGAGATGTGTATTTTGTGGTACTTTGGTTATTCTTGTGATAGTGTTAGGAGGTTTGATTTGTGTAGTTAATTAGAGGATTATTATTTTTTTCTGTATTGTGTTATTGGATATGTTTGCGTTTCCCTTGTTTGTTTGATGGTGTTGTAGTGTTTTAAGGTTACTTTTCTATGTCATTTAGGGGTCGTGGTGGTTATCGCCGTGGTGGTGGACGTGGTGGTCGTGGTGGTTATTTTGAAAGGAGATATGATGATTACACATATTCTGCGCCCGAAGACGAATCAGGTGATTATTTGTCTTCAGAAGCATGTTCAGTGCTGCGAAACTACTTGCAATCTTTGGAAGGTGGTCCGTATGGACAGCTGAAGTCATTGACTGGTGCAACGTATGAGTTATCTACGAACGTGCGAATCACATTTATTGCCATTCAGAGTGATCCTTTTGCACCCGGGAGTCAAATATGTGTGACTTGCCCATGTCCCTTCAATATTGAAAAGGTTTTGCAGTCTAGCGATGTGCAATCATCTGTTCCTTGTCGTCGTGTTGCGGCGGAGGACTATATTTTGCGTTCTTTTTATAACGCCGAGCTTAAAGGGGCTTCGCGTCAGAGGAGCAACGCGCTGCAGTTTCTTCGTCCTTCCCAACATGTCCTGGAGCGGAGTACGGTATCTGTTTTGGACAAGAATGGGGGTGGAGCTGAAGTGCAAATGTTTTTACGTGTAAAGCTTCCTGGTCACGGTCGCCGCATCGATGGACGTGGGATTGTATCAATACTTTATGACGAACTCCTGCCTATAGTGGAGCGTGGCATTATAGGGCTTAACGAGAAGAATATCCTCCAGCACGTTACGTGTATAAATGACCAAGAGTACCTTCGTGATCAGCTGGAGTCTGCGGGTCTCGTTGCTTTCGTTAGCAACGGCGCCGTGTTGCCCCGTGACGCGGGGGATTGCGATAAGCCGCTGCGTGACGGTGCTGTGCCGTTCGTTTCGCCTCCATCACTTGAAAGGAGTTTCACACTTCCGTACAGTGGTGTGACCGTCACAGGTATGGGTCTCCCACGAGGCTTGACACTAATCGCGGGTGGCGGCTTTCATGGCAAGTCCACTTTGCTTCGAGCTCTGGAGGTCGGGATTTACAATCACGTACCGGACGATGGACGAACCTATGTGGTTGTGGACCCAACTGCTGTGAAAATACGGGCTGAGGATCGGCGCTCTATCAATGGCGTTGATATATCACCATTTATTACAAACCTTCCATTTAAGAAAGACACAAGGGAGTTTTCTACAGGCGATGCTAGCGGCAGCACGAGTCAGGCCGCTAACATCATGGAAGCACTCGAATTGGGTTCTCAGCTTCTTTTACTAGACGAGGACACGTGTGCGACCAACCTCATGTACCGGGAGGCTAGCATGCAGATGCTGGTACCACGCGAACAAGAGCCCATTACGACATTTCTTGAGCGTGTGGCAGACCTCGTGCAGAATCACGGCGTGTCCTCCATCATGGTGATTGGTGGCTCTGGTCAATACTTTGCAGAGGCCAATGTGGTACTCGTGATGAACGCGTACACAGCTCATGACTGTACGGCACGCGCCAAAGAAATTGCTTCGGTCCCACAGTCTGTGGTTAACCCAGTGGCCCCGTTGGTTGGATCAGTGTTTGTGTCTTCTGTGAAGCGTGTACTCGATGGAGCTGGTACATTTTCTTCGGTTCACTGCCGCAAAGGGAGAGAAGGAACCAAAGTAAGTGGTGTCGGCAAAGACGCCATTCGATTCTCGGAGGAATCCATTGACATTTCGAATGTTGAGCAGATTGTCGAGGAAGGTCAGGTGAATGCAATTGCACAATGTCTTGCGATGCTGTTCGACGAAGGCCAACGCGGTATTGATGCGACGATGCAAAAAGGAAAGACTCTCCCGAAGTTGCCATCACCCGCTGGAGGTTGTGCCCACCGCCGTGGTGTGTTCTGTTCGGATTTCTCTGCGGTGATTCAAGGATGCGAAGCACGGCTACAGGAATCGATGCTTGAAATGCGAACCCCGTCGTGTTATCTTCCGCGTGGTTTTACATCAGCTGCAAGGCGATTTGAAATCGGAGCCGCCCTCAATCGCCTTCGCACTCTTCGAACTTTAGCGAGTTCTCTTAAATGATGGGTCTTATATTATGAATTAAACATATGGCAAATCTAGGAATTAGATGTACTTTGAGTGTTTAGTGGTGCAAGCTTAGTGATTTTTTTTTTCTTTATTAATAAAGCACTTTTTAACAAGACGTTTTATTGCCTTACACTATGCGTGGTGAAAACCTCACCCCTTCCAGCAGAAATTCTATTCTTAATATTTCCCCCCCCCCTCACCCTTTAACAACACTATTACCACATGCATGAGGGGAGGAATACAGACCTTGCTTACGGTTTTTTTTGTTGCTGTTTTTTTTTTTTTTTTTTTTGTGTGTGTGTGTGTCACAACATTTTTTCATATAATTAAGGCGACCAACTTTTACTAAGCGTATCGCAGCTTTCTGATGTGCGTCTTACTGCAAATATGGAAAGAATAGGTATATATTCGAACATCATTGTTTTATAGAGTACGTTATATGTATGCGGGGTAACATTTTTATCCACTGCTTCGATACAGGATATGTGGAGGTGAGTTGTACTAACTCATCTTCAACTGTTGCTCTCTTTAGCATCGATGTACAATGTCGCGCACCGCACGAACGTTTGTAATTTATAGGTGCATTCGCCGGGTCTGTATAACGGTTTCCACGAAATTGCCTTGTGAAGTGGACAAAACTTTGAGAAAAGCCGTTGATGTAGCACGGTATATTGCTTCAACCACTTGGTTCTGTACTGTCTGTGTTTTGTGCATATAAACAGCTTACTTTGCGCGAGTCAATGTGCTTTAAATAGAGGAAATGGGGCGGCAGATTACTTTCTTATAATTTTGTACGCATTAAGGCTATCATTTTTGGTTGTTGTTGTTGTTTGATGGGTAAACTATAAAAGTTCTCTTGGTTGTTCTTCTTTTTTTGTTGTTGTTGTTTACATGCAAATTTATTCTTCTGCTAGAAATCTTATCGCAAAGCGGTGGATGAATTTCCCTCGCAAAAGGCGTTGCAGCATCAAGAAAGCTTTTCTTGTACTATGGATTGCTGTCCTGCTTTTTGTCTCTTTCTTTGACTTTGGCACTGCTCCTGAAGAAGGAATAAAACTGGCACCTCCTCTCTCTAACGCTGCCACCATCTCAGACACCCAAACTGACACTTCACCTTTCAAAATCACAAAAGATTTGACACGTATCCTGGATCCAGTAAATGACATAGTTGCTCACAAAACAATGACTAGTTTACATCATGGTGTTTATGGTGTTTTATCTCCCTTAGGTGATGGCTCGGGTGATTTTGTAAAGTTTGCTTTCAAGACTGAGTGCCGGCCCCCCAGCAAATGGCATGGACAGCAGGGCTGGACAGAAGTTGCTGTGTATCACTTCCAAGACCTTTTCTATCAGAACATTAGCATACCTTACCCAAAGGCAGGATTTGCCCGCGGTGTCATCGTTTCTGTCACTCCAGAGCAGCTGAAGAATGTGGTTCACCGCGACAAGTGTGGCGTACTGAATGATACCTCCACATTTGAGAGGGCTTTGGGCCGTAAGGTGCTGCGTGGGGCGGAGCGCAACAGGAACCAGGGGAACAGATACTCCACAGTGCTCCTCATTGGCGTTGCGCTCCAGTGGCAGGATAACTATGACGACGATTACTTTCCAGAAGCGGAGAAGTATGCGCCGTACTTTACTGTGCCTCCTCTCGCGTCGAGCCCAAGCGGCGTCAGTCGCTATGAGATTATGCAGATGAGCGATGTGTTCATTTTTGACTATTTGATGCTCAACCCAGATAGGCGTGACAAGAAAAACTGGTTTCGCGATAAAGCGACACACGGCGACGCTGCTCTCCTTGACAATGGGTGGGCTTTTGCGGGAGATAACTACAAATTCTCTTTGTGCTCAGTGAATAGCTACATGCTGGAATGTCCATCGCTCATGATGTATTGGACAACCAACAGTGCCCTTAAGAGGCGATGGGGTTGTAAGTCGTACAAGGGAATAGAATTTGTGTCCGCTATAGAGTGGTGTCGATTTCGCCCAGAGACGCTTGTGGCTCTCAACCGGACACGTGACCAGTGGAACGACAAGAAAAGAATTGGTGGGAAGCTCTCCTCTGCCTGGTTGAGCGTCCTTCGCTCAGATGTTCTTGTGATGTTTCTTCTGCAAGAGTATCAAGCCAATAAAAGAGCATATAGGTCCAAGAATCTCCTCTACTCCACAGCACTTGGAAGGTTCGTTCATTCTTGTCCACCACTGTCGAGCCACAGTAAAGGCTTTTCGTTGAGAAAACTTAAGGTGAGTGATATCATGGTATTTCTGGAGTCAGGGATTTACGCTCGCATGGAAGCCTTGGCTGAACATGCGGAGGAGTGTCTGCGGAAGTATGGTGAGTCATATGTGTACTGCCATGATATAAAGAAAGAATACGACTAAGTTGTGCTTATTATTTATTATTATTACTTATGGTAAAATGATAGTCAGGGATTTGTATAAGTTCTTGTTTGCTGCTCTTGTTGTACAGAGTGCATTTTGTCTTATGAAAATATTCTTGTGATTATTTTCCAAATATCCAAAGAAAATAAAGTTAGAGGGAGTGCATCTGCTTTATTATATTTTTATCTTTTCACATACACTTAATTGTTTTTTTTTTTGCTGTTGTTGTTGGTGGTGTTTGGAATTTATAAAGGATTCTATTATGATTTTTGAGAGAACTTGCGAGATTGTGTTTAGACTCCTTTTATATTGCCTTTTTGTATTTTTCCTTTCCTTTGTATGTGTGTCTCTGTGTGTGATAGAAAGAGAAAGGGGGGGAGCTGAGGAGAATCTATTCTCTTTCTGTAATCCGATACATGAGTGATAGAGTGTTAATAAAAGGTAGACTTTATAGTATTCAAAAAAGGCACCCATGGCGGACATTGGAGGTGATTTAGATGTTTTTGGTTTCTTTGATGGTTCTGCCTCTTCGCCCACTGAAGGCCTCCGAGTTGGGGATTACGTACGTCTTGTGCTGAGCCTTAGTGAGCGCCTTGGCCTAGGCGACGCTCTTCACCGGTTCAGCTTGCCCGCACTGGAAGACCTGCCGGGCTCAATGCATTCACCCGTGTGTGCGCATCTTTCGCGTGAGGATGCGATTCCTGCGGTTTATGACGTGGAGGCGTTGCCGCCTGTTGCGTGCGGGGATAGTTGCCACTCGCATCAGGCACCACATGTGCACTGTCTCTTTTGTTTACGGGAGAAGGCCTCTGGTGGTGTCGCGGTGGAGATGCGTGAGGAGTTTCTTGGGCACAGCGCACATCACATGCAGCAGCGCGCTCTGTACATTGACCTTCTTGAGAGTGATACGGGCAATAATGAAATGGTGGGACTGGAGCGAATGGCGGAGGCGGAAGGGCGGCATCTGTGTTTCATCGCCTCAGCGGGTACAGCACGTTGCCCAATAGCTGTTGCGTACTGCACTGCGTGTGATCAGTTTGCCCCGTTGGTTACTTTCACTGCGCCGGTGGAATGCGAAGGCATAGCGGCGGGAAAGGGGGACACAGTGTCGTATGTGACAAAGGAGCCGTCGGAGTTGGTTCTGGCACGTGTACTGCTGGCGTGTCATGTGCTGTTGCTACGAGACGCACAGGAACAAATGCCAAATCTGCCATTTACAAAGACTGTGGCGAACAAATCAAACTCTTCACTCCGCATGTGGGACGAATCATGGATCTTTCTACCGACACCATTTCTCTTTGGCGAGGCGGCGCCAGTAGAGCTGACGGAGGAATTTGAAAAGTGCGCGCTGCTCTCACACAGTTCGGCAGTCTTGCCTGGCGCAACAATCTGCGGCAGTGCTGAGGATCCTCGCCTGTGTGTTATTGAAGATCACGCGAACAGTGAAAGCGACATGCAGTCGCTACTCACAGGTCTGCCGCCGTACAATTTTGCCAATGCTGTCGTTGGCTTTGCGATGCAGTGGTCTTCGGAGGAGGAGACTGGAGCGAAGGTCAATTGGGTGTTGCAACAGCGCGAGGCTGAGCGGTTTCGCGTGCGGCGGCGATTGGTTTACGTGGAGGACACGGATGAGTGGATCATTGCCCGTGTCTTTCATCATTTGGACGCGGCAGAGGTAGAGGATTCTACGGAGGATGATCCGATTCGCAATAATCGGATGAGGAAGAATTGTCAAATTGTGACGCTGCTGCCGATGACTATGGCGCAGCAGTACACTGCCGGAGAGGACGAGGCTTGGTTGGACAAGAGGCAATGTGGTGCGAGTGCACACGGAAATACGGATTCTGACGCACAAGATAAATTGGAAAACTGTCCGTACGGTTTGGAGGCTCGCTCAGTGCAGTTTTTTTTAGGTATGACAGCACTTGGGAAGGCGATGGAGGAACTCACCGCACATTTAGAGGAGAAGAGAGCGGGAGATTGATGAAGCAGAGAATTTATTTAGGCTGCGTATGCTGGCTTCAAAGTTTTTTTTTTGTTTTTTACTTTGTGTCTTTTATATATATATATATACATACTGTTTTTGCTATTGTATGGATTCTCTTCCATTTATACTATTGTATACAGTATGAAACGCGTATAAGATTTACTTTTTAGCCTCGCCTTATTTTTTTATTACTGATTTTTCTTAACTGATAGTGTACTTTTTTTTTTTAATTGTTGTTGTTGTTTAACAAAGGGATTTTAGATCTAAGCACATCTATAAATATTGATTCTGCAAACTACACACGCCGCAGTCCGGGTGGGGAGCTGCGTTGATCTTCCTTGAAAGATGCACCCTTCTCTCTCACCAAAACTTTTATCCAAAGACAGTGCAGACCTTTCAGATGTTCCCACTACGCCATCTCCACAACGTGCGACAGGCGGTGAGCTTTCGATTGCCCCAACGCCTCTGGGACTTCAGGTTGCGCGGGTATGGGATTTGGGGCACTCCACGCAAACGTGTAGTCTCCTTACAGTCCCCACAGTCTGTCCGACGTGCCACCGGCCTTTGAAAGAAACGGAGATGGGCGAGTTCGCTACACCGCGGGACCGGCACCTGACGCCGCAGTACTTTCGTGCCCTTTTCCCAGCCGTGCTCTCCATCTGCGACAGCCCTTCCACGCAGCAACAACAAACGCAGAGACGTAAAGTGTGGAATCGTCGCTGCACGGGGGAAAAAGAGAAAGTGCATAGTAGTGAGCCCTGCGGTGACGATGTGACGCCGACAGGGGAATCGGTAGATTCCACCGGTATCGATGGGAGAAACACAGGTGGCAGTGGTTACTATGGACGATACTTTCTTGAGATTCAAAAGTTGGGGAATGGCACCTTTGGTGGGGTATATCTTTGTCAGCACGTCATGGAAGGCGTGCCGCTCGGTTTCTTTGCGCTTAAAAAGATTCCCGTGGGGAATAATGCGGAGTACCTGCAGCGCGTACTCAGTGAAGTACGTATCCTAGAGGAGGTGAGGCGCCACCCAAACGTTGTGGAGTACAGTCACAGTTGGGTGGATGTGGCACAGTTAGCCGACTTTGGCCCTCCAGTGCGGTGCCTTTTTATTTTAATGGAATACGCAACGGAAGGGTCGCTTGACTCATACCTCGAGCGGAACGGTATGGCATTGCCGACCATTGCTGTTTGGTACTTTTTTCTCAGCGCTCTTTCTGGGACGGCACATCTTCACCAAAAGAATATTTTGCACCGTGACCTCAAGCCACAGAATTTACTCCTCACCGGGCCACGCGAACGTCCACCGCGTGTGCTTGTAAGTGATTTTGGCACTGCCGCACTGCTTGGCGAACTCTCGTATGAGCGCACGGGAGGAACAGGAACAATGGAGTACATGGCACCAGAGCTCTTTGAGCGTGAAATTGGTGATGGGGGGGCCTTTGTGCACGCGCACACAAAAGCTGCCGATGTCTGGTCGCTTGGGATGATACTGTATTATTTATCCTGCGGGGGAAGGCTTCCGTCACGCCTGCGGAGTGGAGAAATTGTGCTTGAGGTGGAGGCTCATGCGCCGTACTCTCGTCCTCCCGAAATGATTGAACTGATCCGAGTCATGTTGCGTCGTGATCAGACGAAGCGGCCATCGTGTCAGGATATTCTCAACTCAACGGTCGTGAAAACAATTCTGCGTAGCTTTGAGAAGGCCAAGGCACATTCGGATATTTTACCGGGAATGGTATTCCCACGTCGGGGCGGGGACCGCAGAAACGACGCTGAGAACGAGAACGAAGAAGAAAACGAGAACGAGGAATCTTCCATGTCGCACTCACCATTAATCGATGTGCCACTTCTACTGCAGTACAAACAGCAGGACGCGCGTCGTGCGGTACCTCTCGCCTGTGTCCGCCAGGGAAAGCGCGGTGGAAAAGGATTTGTGAGTCGCGGCGTGCAGACGGATTAGGACAAAAAAAAAGTGTCTGATATATATGACCGGTAACAACAGCAGCAAAGTGGGGAAATGGTGCACTCCACCAATGAAGGCAACTTTGAGTACCCAAGGATCATGAGGCTACATCCGTGATGTGCTTTTATGATGAAGGCCAATGTTGAAGAATGTGAATGACCTTTTTGTTTGTTACTTTGTTTGCTTTTTTTTGTTCTTCTTTTTTGCTTTTTATGTGTCTGTGTGCATATGTACCAGTACTGCCTTACGCAGAAGCTGTGAAGCTGCTTGGATTTAGTATGTGCGTAAAATGTGTCTTTTCATTTGTAGTTGGGTTTCTTTCGGCATGTCTTGAAATGGAGTAACTGGATATGATGTATGAAGGTAAAGCAAATATATGAAAATGCGCTGACGGTCAGCGAAATGAGCATCTGTTAAGTCTATTTAGCTAAGGTGTATTTCACCGTATATATATATATATATATATATATATATATATATTCATTTATATATTAGCGAGACTGTATTTGGGATGTTTGAACTATGGAAGCGCTTCACACTCTTTCACATGTTATTATTCCGTATCTGTTGGGCCATTCTTGAAGAGCCATTCATTTTTTTTTTGTTTGTTTTTCCTTATGGATGCTTACTTTCGCGTAAATACATGGACGAAGGAAGTCAAAATGGATAAGTAGGATTGACAATTGCACGCACGGTTACACATATACACAAATATATATATATATATATATATATATATATATATATAACATTAGTATCAAAGGAGAAAGATAGTTTCGCATTTCTTCACATTGGCAGACTCTGTTCTTCACTCTTGCTGCCTCAAGTGGATGAATCAGAAATGCAACGAAGCGGCTTTGTGTTTTATTCATCTGCTCAGTACTAACTGCATCGGCGCTGGTTTGTTGCAATGTACGCACTCTTCCGTGATTTTTTTTTTCTATTATTATTATTATTGTGTGTGATAAATAGTTTTATTTTATTTTTGTTGGGGGACGATACGTACAGTGCTGTCTGTGTTTGCTTAAGCCTCGCACGCAAAGAGAGAGCCATGCGGACACACTGTGAGACTTTGCTTGTCCCTCTCGTGCAGTTTCGTCAGTGCCTCAAGAAGGACATGTTCACTCTGCGGGAAGGCGTGGGGGAACAAAAAAAGACAATTTGTTAGAAGTAATTCAATATGGAAGGCACGAGAGAATATCAGTAGTGACTTGTTTATTTTTTTTTTTGCTATTATTATTATTATTATTATTCCCGGTTTTCTGCGTGTCTGTGTGCACATAAGAATTTGAGGATTAGATGTAATGTGTACTTTTTTTTTGTTTTTTTACATTTCAGAATTTCCGCATTTCTTTGTGTTGTGGTTGTTGTTTCAACTTTTCAATTTCGCTTCTTTTATTATTATTATTATTATTATTATTATTATTATTATTATTTGCTCACTTGCCGTAGAGTTGCTGAGGGTTGCAAGGCTGAAGGAACCTCAACGATACCGTACACACACTCAAGCATAGGACAATCAGTCTGTGGAGATATATTACAAATATATTTACAGAGCTACAGAGAGAATTTTTTTTTAAAAAAAAAAAAAAAGAGTGAAAGATAGAGAGAGATAGAGAAATTCAACTCCACACAAAAAGAAAAAGAAAAAAAGAGAACACAAAAGCGATACCTGCGCAAGATACAGAAAAAGAAGAAGAATAAAAAAAAAAGAACAATCATCCAGCACGGGCAAATGAGCGTACCGGCAGATTCCACACTAGACGATGCACGTCGCTTTCAGACATTTCAGATTGTTGAACTTCTCATTGATCTTATCTATGGTGATGTTGTAATAGGCGATCAAGTCTGCCGCCGTGTCGCTGACGCACTCATTACACAGTACGAAGATGCCATTCGCTGGCTCGTCACACAAGAGCCTTCTTTACCGCTGGACGTGCAGAGTGCCCTCAACGCATACTGTGCGCGCCATGTGTTATATGCCGCGCCAGAGCTTCTCATTGTTTCTCGTGAGGCCCACGCGGCGTATGCGCAAATTGCAGAAGTCTTACGCGGCGAAGATACATTTGCCGCTATTGGTGCCGCCATGTCTGAGGCACTGAATGCACTTTCCGTACGCCTCGAGACACGGCCCTTTGCGCGGCTGTTGGACCTTTTCGGTGAGGCTGTCATTGCGTATATGACTCGAGCGGCACAGGCACAGCATTCTGTAAAAAGTACAGTGCCAATGACTTTTATGGAATGTGTTGTGCGTTTCGGTACCAGTGCTACGCGGGAGCTGCGGACGCCATCTGGTAGTCGCAGTGGCGCTAAGCGCGAGCGCGCTGGCGGAGATAAAGAAGAAGTGGAAAAGCAAAAAGAAAAGGAAGAGGAAAGTGAGTTGACGCCAAGAGAAGAATTCCCGCGCGCCTTGCGCCTTGCAATGACTTCACCTAGTCCAAAGCGCCACGAGGTGAAACCAAGGCAAAGAAATCGATCCGAGCAACGGGAAGAAAAACAAAAGTCAGTGCCTCGTGTGGTGAGGCAGACGGACGACTCGATCCTTTCAGCTGTGGAGAATATGCATTCGGCCGCTGGGCGGGAAGTGAGTAGTATTATCGTTGCAGATGACTCAGACATTCAGAACGTACCGACTTCGCGGCCTGGTTTACGTACGGTGGGAGAAGTATGTGTTTCTAGTGCAACGGATACATCACTTTTGGGTACAAACGTACATGAACGGAGTTATTTCTTGTGTCGCACGACAAACCGCTACGAGCCAATGGAGGTGAAGGGGTTTTATGCTTAGAATGAGTTGCGCTTTTTATTATTATTATTATTATTGTTGTTGTTGTATGGAAGTGCTCTTGTTTCTCTCCTTCAGTGTGTGTTTGTATGAAGGTGAGGAAATGAAAAGAGATGAAGAAAACAAAAAAAAAAAAAAAAAGAGCGTTAGGTGCATTTTAAGGGTATTGCTTTCATTTTCACCACTGTTCTTTACATGTGATGTTCTTCTTGATGTTGCTGTCGTTTTTTAACTGTGCAGATACATTCCCCATCGCTTCAGAATAAATGACTGTTAGTGGTTTTCTTGCGAGTAGGAAACGTTAGCGTATTCTTCTCTTATTGAATAAGAGAATAAATGAAAGAGGTATGTATGCTGTTTCTTGGACGAGTGCATATATTCATTATACTCTCTCTTTACACCGCTTGTTCTTCTTTGAACGAACTCCGCACTCCCCCACTCCCCCTTCTTACACACTTACACTCACATTACCATCACACTCACTCACACTTACACGATAGACCAATAGAAATGTGTAATGCTGTTGTGACACGTTCTCATCTCATGGCGCACGCGCAAAGATCCTCTTTATCTCAATTCCCAAGCGAAGTGATTTTCTTCTGCCCAATCGGTGAATCTGTCCTTTGGTATTTTCAAATGACAATGTTGTGCTGGCTCATTTGTAAAGCAATAATTGTGCGGGATGGGATATGAACAAAGTACATAGCACCGATCTAAGATGACCGGGTTCTGTGTGACTGCACTGAGCGGTTACTTTCGATGAATACGATGCGAGTCTCTTGACTGTTTTTTTTTTTGTTTTTGTTTTTTTGAGAGCTCTCTCCAGTTGTGCCTCGTACATGCCTCAAAGGCGGAGAATACAAAATTATGTGCAAAAAGTGTGAGCGACAGGGAGCATTGCTAAGTGGTGCTTGAATACAGAATATATCAATTGTACAACCATCACCATGAGAGAGTAAGTGAAGATCGTGTCCTTGCTCCATTAGTGGTATTGCTTTTCCTGAGAATGATTG
This sequence comes from Trypanosoma boissoni, assembly GCA_030849725.1. Classification (NCBI taxonomy): domain Eukaryota; phylum Euglenozoa; class Kinetoplastea; order Trypanosomatida; family Trypanosomatidae; genus Trypanosoma; species Trypanosoma boissoni. The sequence goes on from JASANW010001373.1 coordinate 79,004, forward strand.
TTTACGACTCAAAATATACGAAGGGCGTTGGTGGTCTTTGCTGTCGTTTTTTTTTTTTTTGCTGAACGATTTTCTCTTTAATGGGACAGAAAAACAAAAAATATTATTGTGTGTAAGCGTTGTACGATTACTTAGTGGACTGTTGCTTTGGGTAATTCTCTTGTGTTTGTGTGTTTATGTCTTATGTGATTAGATGTGGTGTTCTTATATATATATATATATATATATATTGCATGTAGAACCGGTAGTTCATCTTTTTTTTTTTTTTGAAATATCCTGTTTCTTTTATTATCCGCTTTTGTTGTACGGTTTTTGCTGTTGTTTTTTTTTTTCTTTTTTATTGTTGTTGTTCTTGTTATATATATATATATATATATATATGAGAAAGGATGGAAAATAGCGGAACGCAATTCTTTCAGAATAGCACCCGAACAAAATACTGATGCTCATGGAAGGCGATAGCCCTTTCGCCGAAGACAACAAATACGGAGTGAGCAATGAAAAGGAAGAAATACCGCTAGAAATTGAAGATTATTCTTGCAACACATACTTTGAGGAAACTGTAATGGAGATTGAGCACTATCTTGCTGAGCAGTTTCGCACGCATCCTGCATTGGGACGACTTGCTAAGAGTGATAATGACAGTTTAGATATGAAATCCAATTCCCCTATTATACTCAGTCGCAATTTTATAGTTGGTCACCGTGGCGAAGAAGGCATTTCTGTAGAAATTCACATCAACGACACACGACACGCCATTACCCGACTCTTTGCCGTTCCCTTCTTCTTTCTTGCCCGAGGCATCACTTCCACAGCCTCGTACTCTGAGACAGAGTCTTCGTATTATCTTTCTTTACTCACCACAGCTGTTGGTGAGGCCATGCGGAGTGGGCACATTGCAGTGTGTTTGCTTTCAGACCCCTCGCCGCTGTCATCACCGTTTTTTTATGCCACTGGTACAGTCCCGTGTTTTGCGGCGGTGGGTGATCACTATCAACTCGCCTTTGCCGGTGCTTCTCCGCCTGCCCTTCTTGTTGCGGGGAACGAAAAGGAAAAGGCGAAGGGGTCGTCGCTTCGAGAACTCATTGCCCAACCGGTCATACAGACACGATTTCAGTGCAGTGTGTACCCATATCCCCCCGACTGGTGCCAAGGCGTTGGGGATTACTTGGATATCTTTCAACTCCAAGTTGGACCGCACAGTCGTTTGCGAAACGATATTTTTGACGGGATATGCGTTTCCGTCCAAAGGACATTTTGTCTGAAAGTCCCGCGGCGCTTCCCTTTAGGCCGAGCGGACCACTGCATGGATACAATGGGGCAGCCACGCGTTGGCGATATTATGTGGCACACAGTTATTGAAATTGAGAATGAAACTATGCTTCTTTCGGCTGGGCCGACAACATTTCGTTTTGGGACGGGAACTGTGCCTCTCCGTGGTATTCACTTTGCCTTTCGCTGGAATCAATTGCATGACACGGATATTCAAGAAGGCGGTAATCGAAGCTCCAACCTGAATCCATTTTCTACAGTTTCTCAACCTCTTCAACGAATGCTCACGATACATGCCACTGCAATTTCAAAGAAGGAGTGTGAGTTAAGTCATGCGACGTGTGAAGGGCCATCGGAGTATGCGTACATGGTGGTGGAGTATATTGATGCAATTTCAAACGCGTCTCGTGTTTGGAAGAGATCACCAATGGAGTTTTTGGAAAATCTCGCAGATGAGATTATAAACAGTCGTGTGTTGAGCGTGTCCGCTCAACAGGCGCTTATAAATCGAATTGCGCGACATCACTCGGAAGGGTGCAACGGGGCGGCAGCGGCGGATATTCGTCAAGTTTATTTCCCCGGTTCACTTCTTTGTCGTTTTGCGTATGTTTGCGCGACACGGCTTGATGTGGCTGCCGATGTGCACACACTCTGGTTGTTGGTCGTTCACCGTCTCAACAATCTCCTCGAGGGGCGAGGAGACCGACGACGCTCACTCCTACTACTCGTTGAGACCATTGGTGTACCGGTTGTGGAAGAAATTGACCATGGATTGCCTTTGCTCTTGCAGAAGCTTCAACTACTCGCCTACTGTGCACACCGTATGCTGCGCGATATGCAAAGCCCAGTGATGCAAACCTCACTGGATGGATGGGAAGATGTGGAGACTGCAGTAAAAGGCGAGCGCAGTACCAAAAGTCCCAGCATTGCTGCAGAGGAGAGCACAGGGGGTACCGCTGAGCATGTGCGATCGGAGCTGCCCGTAAAGCGACTCATCACGAATGGTGAGGAGATGGTGGAGCCACATGTGATCCCTTCGCCACCTTGCACAACAGATATGTTCCTGCAGCAAGCAGAAGCGCTACAAAATTTAAGTATTGGAGGAGCCGCGCAGAGCACTCGTGCATGGGTACAGAGCGATAGGCTTCTTAATGACATGTGTGCCTTTCTTTATGCAAATTCAGCTCACAAGGGTCGGGTGGTTCGATTTCCCGACTTTGTGCATTGGCATAGTTCACGTGATTTTGTTGCACGACCACGGACGAGTGCTGAGAATAAGGATACGGGCATAGATGATGATGATGACGATGATGATCTTTATTTATCGGAACGCATGCGACGACATTCCGGTGATGGATCGGCAAATGTGTGGTGGACATTGTGGAGCCAAGCGAAACCGCGGTCCCCTGATGAAATCATCGCGCAATCCTTTGTCCCACACGCTCAAGCGCGTCTGATCATTCTCTGGTTAGAGCGGGATCTCTCCTCGACGGCTCTTTTGCTTGAAACTATCAACGCAAACCTCTCCAATTCGCTGCACCGCATGCTCTCACATCGCTGCTTCAGTATGAACTCCGCCATGTCAAAGTTTGCATTGAAGCGAAGTGAAGAAGTAAGAATTAGTGTAAAAGATATCACCATGCTCTTTACAGACGAAAATGCACCAAAAACCCTTACGGGTACCGAAAGTATTCGCGCGGTATACTCCACTGCCATTCGCCATATTGGTGAAGTCGAAACCTGTCTCTGCGCATCTCTCATTATTGAGCGTTTGCTGGGTCAGGAGTTGTGTGAAGTGGAGCCGCCATTTGGTAAAGAGCTTTGCACATCAATGGAGCAATTGGTCGTTGCGCTCGCCTCTCCATTAGTGGAGGCTGAGGATCCCGCGGCTCTTACACTGCGCGATGCGGGATTGACGTGGGAGGTGTGGCAGCGTGGTGGAATTGCTCAGAGATTTCAAGCGGAAAGTCAAAAACCTGTGGAAATGCGAGTACGCGCCACTTGTATGGCGGAGAGACCTCTCAGCACAGCCGCATGCTTCCAACAGATGACTGTGGAAACGGATGAAGGGGGGGTTTTTCGTGTGGCTTTTGCCCTCGCTGAAGAGGTCTTGTAACGGAACGATTTTGCTTAAATATGTAGTGGAAACTTTTTTGTTTTCTTTTCCTCTTTCATTCTCTTGACCTCTGGCGCAGTGAATCTGAATACGTTGCTCATTTGTGTGTGTGTGTGTGTGTGTGCTGTTTCTTTTTATTTCATGTTTAGAATGTTTATACTTTATATTGAGATTGTTTGCTTTACTTTTTTTTTGTTTTTTTCGCCTCTTTATCTCATACCAATAGGTACCATTGAAACGAGAGATATCAAAAATACGAAAAGCAAGAATTATTTTTTTTTTGTTTAAATCAAGGTATGAATTGTAACACGCGAAGCGTTTTTTTTGTATTACTTCTTTTTCTGGGAATAGTGGTCGATGCTTCGGTTGAGTTTTGCTTTAATTCATCATCCGTTAATGGCGGTATGCAAAATATCATAAGTTTTTACGGAATTTGTGATGAACGTACATCATTGAAGAGTCGTGAGGCGAACCGAATGTGCTTTGTATTTACAAACAATACCTGTAAGGGCGCGAGTCAAAACTATTATGACTCTGATGCCCTTTCGTATTATTTTGGTTCTCTCTCTGAAGACTTTCTGCGTGATGTCCTTGATATTACCGATGTGGAGGCGAATGCACCCCTTCCAAAACTTACCCCACCATTACCTTGGCCAAAGGCTGACGCGTGCACGGAGTTTGAATTTTTCTTTGCGTACCAAGAAAAATGCACTCAAGTACAGTGGCTAATTGCCAAATTCCTTGACATTAATGCAAACCGTATTGTGGTGGTATCTCCGTGCCAGCCTGTGCATCGTGGGTTTCGCAGCAGTATCACCTTTTCAGAAGGGTCTCCATCCCCAGCGCATTTGGGAGCCACACTTCGTGAAATCCTAACGAATGAGGAATTGGCCGGACGTATGTTCTTCTCCACATCGGCTGGGGTAGTCGGTGAAGGGGAAGAAAGGGAGATTCAAAGTTCAAGAGGCAGTGGACAACGAGTTTTTCTCTCCTTGTTAACAAAAAGTAGTAGGGATTTGATTGAAAAGGCTATGAATGTTTCAAAGTTATCTGACTGGCGAATTCTTTGGGCGGATAATGACAGAACAGTGATGGGTACAACAGAAAACTCCCCTTTACTGCATTGTCTTTTGAGTGATTGGCCATCGGAACCCTCAAAGCGGAAAGGCGTTTATCTCGGGTTTGCTATATTATTTGTCATTTTTTCCGTTGCATCGATTATAGTGGCACGGTGTAATAAGCGACACTCAAAACGAAGTGGTGCCAAAGGGGTAGAGATTGGGTCAATTCTAGTCGATGCAACTCCAAAAGAAGACGATAAAAATTTCATTTGAGGAGGTTGTGGAACTCCTGAATGCATACAATAAGATAACTTGTTGATCCGAGTATACAAGTAGCATTTAGCCATCGGGTTGTTGGGTGTGTAATTATATGAAACAGGAGGGTCAGCATTATATGTATATATATATATATATATATATATATATATATACATTTATTTATTTACGCATGTATGTATGCTGAGAGTAAACAATTGAAACAAGGAGCGATTCTTATATGCTTATTGTTTTATTCGGTTTATTTTTTTTTGGGGGGGGGTGTTTGAAAACAGTTCTTACGTCATTCGTTTCACTTTTTTTTTTTTTAGAAGATTAGAGAGAGGTGAGTGGTAAGAGTTTTTTTTTTTTTACTTAAATAGAGGAGGAAAAACAAAAAAAATTCGCGGAAGTTTTAATGTGTATCACCACGGAAGGTGAAGTAAATCGAAGAAAAGCAAACATTAAGAAAATGATAACTATTAACATTTACGTAGCAATATCAACTTGCATTATTAGGTATGATATCTACCATAAGAGGTTGCACTTCTAATTCTTCTTTTTTTTTTTTTCTTTTTCCCCAATTTTAATACGTACAAATATCACTTGTCCTTTTCCAATGGAGGAATGGCCGATATTGGAGTGTGTGCTCTCCTCTGTGGTGGATTTATTGGATCCTTCTACTTATGGCCCAAAGAGCGCCTGGCGGTATGGATGGCTATAAATGACTTGGATAAGGCATCTCTTCCGGGCCCTCGTATAGTAGATCGAAATGAACCTTCGGTTATCAAGCGAAGGATGATATCGTTTCTGAGTTGCACTGGTGTAAATTTTGGACTCCTCGAGTACCTGTTGCGACTCGAATCTACCACACCTATTTACGGTAGTGCTGTTATTGCTTCTCTCGTTTTCCCCAAAGGGAGAGTACTAGAGTCTTTGTCTGTCACCATCGCCAGTGGGTTTGCGACACTAACCTTACTTAGCGGAACACTTTTTGACGTGCCAGTGTGTGGTGACATTTTAGATAAGGACCGCATTTGTATTCTTAGAGACTTGGTCGTGTGTCCTGTTGGAGAAGAACTCTTTTTTAGAGCGCTTCTGTTTAATATTTTGAAAAAGCGCTCAACCCTGTCGTCAATTGTTATTTCCTCCGCCTTGTTCGCACTTTCGCACACGCATCACATATTTGGCTCTTTGGTGGATCTTCATCGAACCGCGCGTGAAGACGGTGAGCCGGATGTGACTCCACTTAAATCTTGGAAAAGGGCCGTTATGGGCATGACGCATGTGTACACATACACATTTATTTACGGTTTATTGAGTGGTTTCTATTACTCCGTCGTGTGTCGACGTAATCTTCCGGCAGTGGTACTTTCGCACTCGCTATGTAATTTGATTGGAGCCCCACGCTGGGAAAGCTTATTAGAAGAATCCACATTATACAAGGTTTTCCGTGTGTCCTTGTGCGCTTGTGGAGTACTGGGGTGGGTGTGCATGCTAAGGATTATTGGGGAGGAGTAGGGAAAGAAAAAAGAAAAAAAGTGCAATAAAAAAAAAAAGGTGCGCTGCGTCATTCGGTTGGGTAAAAGAAAAATAATGAAAGTGGGGGAGGGGGAAAGGATTGCTTGTCTGTGCAAGCCGACTTCTTTTGTATTAGTGTGTTTTTCTGCGTGAACGTCTTTTTTTTATTATTATTATTAATGGGTTCTTATGGTACATTTAATTTTAATTTTATTTTATTACTTTCCTTTGTGTCGTTTTTATTTTTATTTTTCTGTTGCATTACATATGTATTTTTTTTTTTTTATTATTAAGTTTTAAACAAATAGCTTTGTGTTTGTTTGATGGTTTTTTTTTGGTTTTGTTTTGTTTTGTTTTGCTTAGAAATAAATTTCATCCCGTTAGCAGAAGAAGTAGAAGGACTCATGAAGGGATAGTAAGGCAAAGAGAAAGAATGGTGAACCCCGCGAGAATGGCCTTTTCCTCTTAAAAGAGCAATGGACTCATGCTTTGGTGTCTGCTATGCATTCTAGGAATGTATTGAGAAGCGGTAATGGCGATAAATGCAATCAGGTTTAATAGTGTCTAAGGTATTATTCGTTTTCTTTAAGCTGGAGAGGAATTATGCGTTCAATGAAGCCTTTTTTGAAAAACCAAAAAGAAAAAAAAAATGGATTTGTCAATGGTCCTCTGTTGTTGTTTTTTTGAGTATTATAAAGAAGAGCTAATGAAAATGTTTTTTTTTTTTGTTTTTGTTTTGTTTTTTTGTTTTTCCGCGCCTGTGTTTGTGTGTGTGTCGTTGTTTGTTTGTTTCACATTGCTTCATTCTTCATGTTTGAGAAAACTGAGTGTTACTCAGAAAGATTCAAAAATATATTGTACTATTTGTGTTTTGCAAGAAAGGTTTCAATGGCTTTTTTGCTTTACACAGGGATGAGCCACTAGATGATGTCTATGGGGTGAGAGAGAGGATGTAACTTGGCACTCATCGGTACTTATATATGTATTTATTTATTATTATTTTTTTTCTTTTAGCATCAAATTTCTGTTTGTCTATCTTTCAATGTTATAATGCTGTTAGATATAGTCTTTGGATTCGCTTTTACTCATTACCGTTTGTGAGAGCGTTGAGTTCGTTGAACCTCAACCTAACCTCTTGACCAATACACACGCTGTGTGTAAGAGGAGCAGTTGCGGGTGGATATGCCTGCCGCATTGATTAATACTAACTGGTTGTATGGGCTGTTGCTTTGTAAACCCAATAAAGTAATTTAAGTATTTTCTTTGTTAAAAGGGGGATAAGCAATTTGTTTGTTTGTTGCTTTTTTTTTTACATATAAGAAAGCTATCTTTAATGAGTGGCCTCTTCTGTAGTCTAATGAACAGAGTACATTACATGTCTGTATGACTTATTATTTGGTAAAATAATCACAAACCTCGTCCCTTTTACATCAAAGTAAAATGCAACCAGAGCTACTACAGGATGTTGAGGTGAATTTGTTCTTTACTGCTGTCTATGCATTTCACTTGAAAGGTTTATCCACCTCACAAAAATACATTCCCCACAATTGCGTATCATAAAAGAGAAGAATGTTCCTAACATAAAAAAAAAAAAAAAACTCCAGAGTACGGGAATTGCTGCTCTACCATTTCGTTATCCCTCGCATGAGGAAAGTTTGGAAGAGAGCAAACAATGATTCGGTTTGGAGGTTAACCTTCTCATTCTGTCTTTGTTTTTTTCCCGCTTAAGGCGCACCGCACTTTTTTTTTTCTTTTTCATTCATATATTAAGCGCAGCTTGGTAAAAATAATATATATGTATGTGTCTTACTTTTATTATTGTAACTCTGTTGTGGCGCTGCTGTTGACATTATTTGCGCTACGCTAATGTAAATGATACAACGCCATGGCATCAGGTGATGTCAAGTGTAGTTAACTCAGTGAATGAAATAAGCAGTGGGTGGAAGAAAAATTCAATAGGCAAGAAAAGCGACGATTTCTTGGAAGAACAAGATGCCGAAAATGCCGTGAGTGAAACACCTTGTCTAATTTTCATGGCTGAGAACACGAAGGCATCCTCAGCAAGACCAATAGTAATAATAATAATAATAATAATAAAGAGGGAGGATCTAGTGCTACTTAATCCACGAGAGGCATCTTTCATCTTAGAATATAAGCAGAGGAGATGGCGGACTATGCATCAAATGTTTAGAAAAGGTTTGCATAACGCGTTCAAAGATTTAGAGAATATACGCCTCAAAGTAAAGGTTCCCACTGTAGAAGCGGTGTTGTTGTTAGCTGCCTTTTGGATTAGCCGTGTTAAAAAAAAGGTATTAAAAAGCCTTGATTCAATGGGGCAAGGTTGTTTTCAATGGGGAATGTATCTGAAACACGTTTTAAAATCACTGCAGACGTAGACAAACAATTGAATAGAATCTAACTTCCTATTCCTACTAGTAATAGGAAGAAAGGGAGGAAGGACAATAATTAGGTTATTCCTGTAAAGGGAGTTTTACCGTTCACGAATGCAAGCCGATTTGATAGAGTCATTTGTAAACTCTTTGTTTCCATCTCTACTGAGGCAAACGAAGTGCTCAACTCGCCTTTCGGCCGCCTCCCGCGTTCCACCTCGCAAGCACTATCCCTTCTCGTTATGTCTCTTCGCTGGATAGGGCGAACTCGCAATATTTAATCCTCCATATTACCTTTGGAGACCACAGAGTACCTCGTGCATTGCGTCTTTTGCTCATGCAAGACATTCTCTACAACCGATGCTTCCGTGACTAAGGATTATAAATTGATGTTACCCTATTCCATGATATGGACGATTGTGTTGCTATCTACACACATATGCAAAAAGGTATCATACCTTATTTTAAAAAAGTGAAAAGTAAAAATACTGCATGAGCGTCCGCTTGTGATAGCCTCAACGGTGAATCTTCCCACGCGCCACCAGGTGCTAATATTTTCGCGCTGTCTCGGAAGAGTAATGCTCCCTCATCCTTACATAGAGGCATCTTTTACAAACATGATGGCGTTCAGGGCTTTCATAGGAAGACTTATCCCCTAATTTTCTACTATTTTTTGTCGTCACCCTTGCAGAATGTTTGTTTTGAACGGCTCTTTTTTTGGTCATCTCTTCACAGCAGGTGTTGGGATTCCCAATGCGGCCATATTGCTGGTACCGAGCCTGAATTGGGGGCGGGGCGGAGTAGTTTTTGTCTGTCTTTTGGAACTTTAAGGTTGCTAGCAGATACACGTCGTATTTATGGTAGGTGACCTTCGTAATATCCCCATTAATTTTACAGGAGAACTTTTGATCGTCGATTACTGTACGCACTAGGCGTAACCGCGTTTACGCTTGCCGCCCTATTCCCAATGAAACTGCTGAAATTCGTTCTGTTTGTATCGTATCAGACGAGTTTTTTTTTTTTTTTTTTTTTTGTGCCTCTATCACCGTAAGATGATAGAGACTAGTATATACCTTT